>LR812529.1:12823726-13081226 GCA_903798195.1 Danio kyathit | reverse complement strand
TGTATACACACTTTTTTTTCCACCATACTTATGGTACTTGTGAAAATAAAGAAAAACTGAAACCCACTCTAAAGCCAAAGCCTTTGAGTGTGGATCTGCTCTGTGAAAAGTCGGTGAATCCCCACAGGACGTGGCGCTCCAGAATTCAGCCCTTTTCTTCAGAAGCCACATTATGTGTAATGCAGGAGAGGTGCTGTCCTGCTTAGTAATGATTTTCCAGGGGATTTTGAGATGCTTTTTTAGAATGGAGTGAAACAATGCACTGAAATGTAGAATGTTTCACTGTTACATCAATATACAAATTAGTAAGTAGAAGCAGTGTGCTTTTTAAACCACTCCGCAGATCTTTTGGGGGTTTAGTTAACCCAGAGCAGAGACCCAACAATTCCAGCTGGCTTGTGCTTTTGAAGATCACTCCTGAGGTCTATAACATGGACCTGGGCTTTGCGGGTTAGTGGAAAAGCCAAGTCGGTGAGCAGAATTTGAATTTATGAGCGTGTGCAGTCATGCAGATGAGTTAGTGTGTGTGTATGTGTGTGTGTGTATGAGCCTCAATCCAGAGAAGGATTGGGTCTGTATTTACAGTGCACTATGAAATCATGTTTTGTCTAAAAGCAAAGATGATGCTCCAGTCTTTCCCATGAGAAGTCTATAATATTAATTTAATTGTCCCCAGCTCTGCTTTTGTATGTGTGTGTTTATTGAAGCATGAGAACACAACATTCTTTTCAAAGCTTAATGCTCCATATTTTCAACTACACAGTGACCTCATAATTTAAGAGCAATTTTGGCCTAAAATTTCTCTCCTGAGTTGTAAATTAAGATGAATGGCTTTCCTCACTCTCTCGTTGCTCCCTTATTTGGGTAGCTTTGCTCTTGTCGTGTACAGTTCTGCTCAGTATCGCTCAACAACAGGAAAAAAAAAAGGCCCAAATGATCTCTAAGAGATATTTTCTAGCGGAGTTGACAGCATAAGATCTTTTCCAATCTAATGGCTCTTTACTGGCCTAATGATGAATTTCTGTTAAAGCGCCCAGCGTAAAACAATCTCTAATGGCCTCGTGTCATGAGAGAAGAAATCATTCCGGGGGTCAGCATTGGAATTTTCTAGCTCAGCCAGCATTTCTCATTTAGCATTCGCTGTGTCATTCTTGTTAAATAATTGCCTTCCCTGGCTGGGAAACGGGTAGGTTCTCCTGTTAATATAACTTTAGTAAGAGGCTCTTGACAGCGATATTCCATGATTCAATTAAAATTGATTCAGTTAAGTCTGTCCGGGAATATGGTTTTCGCTTCACTCCTCATAAATTGAGAGCAGAGCTGTTCTACTTCGAGAGATGAGAAATCACTGTTGACATTGCAATGCTGTTTGGACTTCTAGTCACATGTACAAACACAGTTTGGACAAGAAAATAGTCAGTGCTCTCGTTGACATTACATCAGACTATGCAAAGAAATTGTACTATATTGCGGTCTCAAACAATTTAATGAACAAAAAAAAAGGTTATCCATGAAGGATATAAAGTATTTTTCTCAGTCCTTTAAGGAGTCTTTTCAGGAGCAATATATCTATTTGTTAACAGCAGTCTAGCAAGTGTTATAATGTTAAAATGACAAAATGAAAGTTGTAACAACAGTCAACTAGATGACTATTAATGAACTAGGCTCAATATGCGTAGTGAGTTCTAGGTGTATAGTATACAGAATTGGGCAAGTTACTTCTAAAATGTATTGAATTATATATTAGTTACTGTCATTTTATTGTAATTAATATATTGCAATATTACTGTCTATGAAATGTAATGCGTTACACTATTTTTGTATTATTTTTAGGTTACTTTCACCAAAATAAACACAGAAGTATGAGTACACTTACCAAACATTTATGTTCTTCATTAATTGTAATTATTCAGTGAGATTTTTGTTTGCACAATGAGTCTGTAAACAGCCAGTGCTTTACACAAAGGTCTGATCATATCACAGTTTTTGTTTTAAATGTTACAACAAATTTCAACAATAAATACAACATTCATTTGTTTTTTTGACACCAGAAATCTCATGTTAAAGGAATAGTTAAAAAAAGTGTTCTCTGTTTATTTTCCCTCATGTCGTTCCATTGACTTACATAGTAAGACACAGAAAATAGTTACCTGTTAACAGCTTTCTTCAAAACATCTTCTTTTATGTTCAACATAAGAAAGTAAAACAGGCTTATTACAATTAAGGGGCGAGTAAATGACTATTCCTTTAATCTGTCATGGCATCCATATACACTCTCAAAAAAAAAGGTACACGGTGGTACAAATAATGTTTCTTAAGGAACAGTTTTGTACCTTTGTAAAAGTGGTTCCTTATAGACTTTTTTTTTGGCTGCTGCATGGAGGGCGCCATAGCGACCAGCGCTTCCGGTAGAATGGTTAGAACTTCCGTTTACAGTGTTTACAACTGGTAATTTGCGCTCCGAAAATGGGTTTCAATAGCGTTTTGAGGGGATTACGGCGTGTTTTTGTGACACACAACTTTGAAAGGTGTGTGTTAAAGCCGTTATAATCTGTAAGGTGTGGTTCAAGCGCGAGAGAAAAACGTTCTCCTAGTTCACGGGTCTGGCGGCAGAAATACAGTGTGTGTGTGTGTGTGTTTCCCCGGCCTGTCAGCTGTTAGCTCAGCGCCTCTTCAGCACACACACACGCACGCAATACTTCACTGTATTATAGAGCAAACCAGATTACTGGCATGAAACTTAACAGGTGTGTAAGTCATGCAATTTACAAAAATGACCAATAAAAAGTCTGTTACTGATACTCTGCTGGTTGATTTGCTGTTCATTCTAATCACGAGCCGTTTGTGTTTCATTTAGTGTGTTGTGTAGTATTTACCACGGTTTGTGTTTTTCTGTCATTTCAAAACGTCACTTTATTTTCACTTTGTCACAGTTATTAAATCAGTGTGTTAGTAGGACAGTACAAGCAACGTGTGTGTGTCAAACATTTTGGTGAACTATATTTGTTTGGGTTGGTTATAAATTTGAAAGAAAGAGAAACTGTTGACTTTAGCGATGACGAGGCTCCATTTAAACGCACAAGATGCCGTCTGACAACGAGGGGAAAATGCCTCACAGCGGCTGTTTTCCATCCCATTGGATCACATTTTTTAAATGACTAGTCCAGGAGGTGGCGCTGATCGACAACAGTATTATTTCAAAGATGATAAAAGCAGGTAAATTAGATTAAAACTATAGTTTCAAAGCTGTCCAAATGTGACCGTTTACACGCATCAGCTGCCGACTGGAAGTTCTTAGTATTCTCCTTGCGCATACACGCAAAGCATAATGGGTAATTTTGCGTTCCAAGAAAAAGGTCTATATGGTACAGAAAAGACTTCTTATGATACTGTTCTCTCCCTTTTTTGGTACAATTGAAATAGAGGTACACAATTGTTCTCATAAAAAGGTACGTAAGTGTATGACAACTCCTTCTTTATTACAATATCTATGAAAATAAATATTACTGGAAGGGCAGTGATTTATGAATAATTTTCATATTAAACCATGAATCATCATTTAAAAGCATTAGCTTAAAGAAACTCATAAACATTAATTATAAAGTTCTATAATAAACAACTGGTAAAACAAAACTATAGGTATTGTTAACTAAACATTTAAGGCATTAAAAAAAAAAAAACGTTTGGTAAGCATTTTCTGATCGATACATTTTCATTATTGATGTCCACTATCAATTTGCTTTCCACTACACACGTGAGCTGGCAAAAGTCCCGCATATGCAAAGTATTCATGCAGACATTTTAGTATTGTAAAGCTAATCAAACATTGTGCATATCTCATTACAATACTTTTGCATAATTGTATTTCTATTTTAAAATTAAGTAAATGAAATTAACGTTTAACTGATTACAAATGTATTGTGTGAAAATTAGAGAAAAAAGGCATCACACTTTATTTTGATGGTCTGTTTGTTACATTTCACCTATATGTCAACTAATTCTCATTAGATTATAAGGTGACTATTAGGTTGAGGTTAGGGTTGGGGTTAGGGTTAGGATTAGTGTAAGTTGACATTTACTTGCAAAGTTTCTTATAGTCAGATAAATGTCTGTTGAAGGAGCATTATCAACAGATATTAAGCAGACAGCCTACTAATATTCACATGAACAATCGAAATAAAGTGTTACCAAAAAAAGTTTTATATTGTACATGGGAGAATGTACTGCTGTAATGTACTACTTGCAATGGTACAAATTTGTTTTCTTTGTACTTTCCCCTAGTGACAAGGGTTTGTACCTTCTTTGGTACAACATTGTACCATTTTTTTCTGAGCTTGTACTGAACACATTATCGAGATTAAGGTATAAGGGGTATACAGTACACGTATAAGGTCATGTCTACGGAACATTATCAGAGTAAGACTTTTGTGTTAGTTATTTATACACATTTTATGATCATTTCATTTAGGACTGGTTAGGCAAAGTAGTACACTACAAACTGCAATGCCTATGTGTGTGACCCGGATGTTATGAGGTTTACAAATTGTTGGAATTTTCAATCAATTCTATGTGTGTTCAATAAAAAAAAGGTCAGGAGGGAGAACAATTTATTGGATACAAATGAATAATTCGATTCACAGAATTCTGTTATCCTCAGTGCAATGCAAAAGTTACATTCAGGGCAGCGCAACAACTTTCATTTGCTGACTTCAACTTTTATAGGCAGCTGATGTTAACAGGTGGAGTTTAGTGAAATTTATCACTTGTCAATCATTCTCCAGTCCTCCATTGGCTGCACCCATCCAGACATACTCTTTTTCTATTAATTCTCTGCACAACATTAAAAGCATAAGACCTTCTGTGTTTTGTGTTCAGTTTTAACACATTTCTGCTGAAAGGACATTTCTGCAGAGCTGAATTTAATTTTGGACCGGCATTTATCTACTTCTGCAAAAATACTTCATTAGTATGCAAAACATATCACCCTCAACAGTAGAAGTTCAGTTAAAATATGACCTTTATATGACCAATACAAATAATTGTTTAATGAAAATAAGCTTTTATACATTCTAAGGGTGTACTCCAACTAGGCGTGGTTGCCTTGAACCATGCCGAAGCACGGTTGTCCCCCCTCTCCCGACGGCCCGCACTCACACTGCATCTTTTCAGCCGGCAGCTAGCTCTCAGCAACTCTCACATGGTCGCCCACTGAAGCTAAGTAGGGCTCCACCCGGTCAGTACCTGGATGGGAGACTACATGGGAAAGCTGGGTTGCTGCCGGAAGTGGTATTAGTGAGGCCAGCAGGGGGCGCCCAACCTGCAGTCTGTGTGGGTCCTAATGTCCCAGTATAGTGACGGGGACTCTATATTGCTCAGTGAGCGCAGTCTTTCAGATGAGACGTTAAACCGAGGTCCTGACTCTCTGTGGTCATTAAAAATCCCAGGATGTCCTTCAAAAAAGAGTTGGGGTTTAATCCTGGCCAAATCTGCCCACTGGCCTCTGTCCATCATGGCCTTCTAACCCTCCCCATATTATAACTGGCTTCATCACTCTGTCTTCTCTCCCCCAATTGGCTGGTGTGTGGTGTGCGGTCTGGCACAAAATGGCTGCTTTCGTGTCATCCAGGTGGATGCTGCGCACTGGTGGTGGATGAGGAGATCCTCCCCTATGTGTAAAGCGCTTTGAGTGCCCAGGAAAGTGCTATATAAATGTAAGGAATTATTCAATTATTATTATCTTTACCTTCCAAAGCTGAACACGCTTACGTCATTGATGATGCGACTGTTAACAGGAAGGAAAGCGCTCTCGCTCAGCACAGTGGACATTGCTTTATCCATCATTCATTTTCTTTTTAGCTTAGTTGCCGGGGTTGCCACAGCGGAATGAACCGCCAACTTATCCAGCACATGTTTTACGCAGCGGATGCCCTTCCAGCTGCAACCCATCTCTGGCAAACATCCATACACACTCATACAACTTACCCAATTCACTTGTACCGCATGTATTTGGACTGTAGGGGAAACTGGAGCACCCGGAGGAAACCCACGCGAACGCAGGGAGAACATGCAAACTCCACACAGAAGTGCCAACTGACCCAGCCGAGGCTCGAACCAGCGACCTTCTTGCTGTCAGGCAACAGCACTACCTACTGCGCCACTGCGTCGCCCTGGACATTGCTTTAATTCTATTGTTTTGTATTATTTTTAGCAGTTTGATATGCAGTGAGACGCAGTCAAATATTCTGCTGAACTTTTGATGCACATAAATGATCATAAAGTCCTCATGCTGTACATAATACAGTAGGAGGTTTGCTGAAGGTGCAGCTGTTGTGCAGCGAGGGGTTTGCATCTTTAATACACTATGACAGTTCACGTTCATTGAAAAGTAAGAATGATTATTCATTCATTCACTTTTCGGCTTAGTCCCTTTATTAATCCGGGGTCGCCAGAGCGGAATGAACCACCAACTTATCCAGCACATGTTTTTACGCAGCAGATGCCCTTCCAGTCGCAACCCATCACTGGGAAACATCCATACACACTCATTCCCACTCATACACTATTGTCAATTTAGCCTACCCAATTCACCTGTACCACATGTCTTTGGACTTTGTGGGGGAAACCGGAGCACCCGGAGGAAACCCACCCGAACACGGGGAGAACATGCAAACTCCACACAGAAATGCCAACTGACCCAGCCGAGGCTCGAACCAGTAACCTTCTTGTTGTAATGCGAACGTACTACCCACTGCACCACCACGTCACCCTAATAAATCCATATTAAACAGTCCCTTAAAAGTGACGTTGAGTCTTCAGTTTCAGGCTCAGCCGCACTTTGCACTCACACTACAAGTGTACTACACCAAAGCCCAACTGAACCACGCCTAGGCCTGATTTGGAGCACTTAAACTTGTCACACAAACCGGGAAACGCACCCGGGCATGCTTCGGATAGCCTAGTGTGAGTATGCCCTAAATCAGGGGTGTCCAAACTCGGTCCTGGAGGGCCGGTGTCCTGCCTAGTTTAGCTCAAACTTGTTTCAACACACCTCCCTGGAAGATTTTAGTATACCTAGAAAGAGCTTGATTAGCTGGTTCAGGTGTGTTTAATTGAGGTTGGAACTAAAATATGCAGGACACTGGCCCTCCAGGACCGAGTTTGGACACTGTTGCCCTAAATGTTCTACATGCTATTTTTTTTTGTGATTGACTTAAGTGGCAAATTATGCTTAGAACACAGGTATGGATTAATCTAACATTATAATGCTGTGTATATGAACCATACCTTGCTCTTGCTGGAGTTGACAGGGATTTTGCAAAGCTTAATAAAATCCTGCGACACATCAAATTCCTGCAAGTAAAAACAATAATATATTTTTTCTCTGGTTTGTGCAGCATAAATGTCTATACACACAGCAGGTTTTTTTCTGGTTTTTGCTATAATTTTGAGACTTAGGCCAGAATAAATATGCTTTTTTATATAAGGATAGGTTATTGGAAAATGTTTTTGGGTGATTTCAAAGATTTCAGAGTTTCAGCACATCTACAGCTATTCAGCCTTGCAAGAACAATCATCTGACCGCTATTTATTTTAGACTCTGATGGAGGTCTGTATATAGTAGTTTATTGTGAAATATATTTTGTTTTGGTTTGATCTAAAAGCAATACTGGCAACGCAGTGGTGCAGTAGGTAGTGCTATTGCCTCACAATAAGAAGGTCGCTGGTTCAAGCCTCGGCTGGGTCAGTTGGCGTTTCTGTGTGGAGTTTACATAGTCTCCCTGCGTTTGCGTGGGTTTCCTCCGGGTGCTCCGGTTTCCCCCACAGTCTAAAGACATGCGGTACAGGTAAATTGGGTAAGCTAAAATTGTCCGTAGTGTATGAGTGGGAATGAGTGTGTATGGATGTTTCCCAGAGATGAGTTGCGGCAGGAAGGGCATCCGCTGCTTAAAAACGTGCTGGATAAGTTGGTGGTTCATTCCGCTGTGGCGACCCCGAATTAATAAATAGGACTAAGCCGAAAAGAAAATTAATTAATGAAAAGCAATACTTGTTTGCAGACATCTGCTATTTGCTGTTATTTTGCAGAGCAAATACTCTAGATTTTACTGTAATTTTAAGTTTTACAGCTTAATAAAGTAGTGACTGGCAGTTGACGTTATGTTGTTGTGTCATCAGATGGTGACAGAGATAATCATATATAACTACTGTATAACAGTATAGTCCTAAAATCTTTAAGGTAGCAAACACCTCGGTGGACATTTTAACTCCCTGGTATTTTCATTAATTTATTCATTTTTCTTCCACTTAGTCCCTTTATTTATCAGAGGTCGACACAGCGGGATGAACCACCAACATATCCAGCATATGTTTTACACAGCGGAGGTCCTTCCAGCTGCAACCCAGCACTGGGAAACATCCATACACTCTTACACTCATACACTATGGCCAATTTAGCTTAATCAATTCACCCGTACCGCACCCAGAGGAAACCCATGCGAACACAAAGGGAACATGCAAACTCAACACAGAAAAGCCTACTGACCCAGCCTGGACTTGAACCAGCAACCTTCTTGCTGTGAGGCGACAGTGCTAACCACTGAGCCACCGTGTCGCCCACTCCTGGTATATGTGTTTTATTTTAAAAAAGCACATAATCCATAAAAGGAGCTTAAAAACTCAGCATTTTTGATCATGTTGATAAGACAAACACATATTTGATAAGGGTTTACCTTATTTGTACGGTATATATGCATAATTACAACAAAACAATATGTTTTTGTGAAATTAGTAAAATATATAAGGAATGCTTCCACTTCCTGTGGCTTCTATCAAGAAGACTGCTAAATTAAAACCCAGCTGAATCTCTGCAAGTATTAGCCTCACATACATGAGAGACACAAAGCCTGCATTTTTAAACAAGTAATCTCTGTTTGAAAACAAATGTTGTCTAGTTTAGTAATCTGTATGGAATGGAGAATTCTCCATCTGACCTCATTAGCTCGCTAATTAGTTCCCGCCTCCGGCATTCAAACACAAGTTATGATGACAGCCACCTGAACTCATGAATGACCACAAACAAACACAGCAGTGATGGGTAGACAGATTTTGTTTCATTTTCATTGTCAATAAATTGGAATTATGACACATATGACCCCAGGAGATCACCATTATCAGATGCTGCTTTATTCAGAAAGGGATGCATGTTACAGGATTTTCTTCTTATTATTTATTTATTCGTTTTCGAAAAAAGCTCAATAGGATGCGTTTAATTGAGCAAAAATAAATATAAAAGGTTGTGAAATATTATTTATATTTCAAGTGATTAATTACTGTGAACAATGCTTTTGTCATTACTTCAGTATCACTACTAGAATTATTCTAATAGACACTTTTTATTACAACCGTATTGCAAACATGTGATATACCTAGTATTAAAAAAAAAAATATATATATATATATATATATATATATATATATATATATATATTTTTTTTTTTTTTTTTTTCCGTGAAAGAAACATTTAATTGATGTTAGTTTAATGGTATAATAATGCAAATAATGACAATATACAGTGTATTTCATTTATTTACATTTTATTTAAACTTTTATTCTTACCTTACTATATATTGTGTGATAGCTAAATATATTCTCAATAAACTAAAAACAGAATATTTGAAATCATATTTTGCTTTTGACCTTTATGATGCATTTTATTCCCTGAATACAGCAGATAAATACAGAAGAACTCTGTAGATTGGTATTGTTTTATGCTGTTCTACAGTAGAGTCTTGATCTTGTTTTGGCATCACTAAGATGTTGCAATAATCTACATAATGCAAGAAAATAATTTAAATACAAATCACATTTTTAATTAGCAAAGGCTTTTGCTGTTCAGATGGTCAGCTGCAGATGTTAATCAGAGGAGGAAGAAAGTAATTCCTCACACAAATGTTTTTTAGAACGTTGTTGATTTTATTTATTACTTACACAGTTTTACCATCAAACTGTTATAAATATGCAATATCACACTCATTGCACTTGAAATAGCTGTGAATCAGCACAGCTATGATACTACAGATCTGTGTGTCTGTGTTGATTCTTATTGGCTGATTACTTGCAGACAAGGGGTGTTATGGTGTATTCAGTGAATTATTATATTTTTCTACTCTAGACTTGTATGTGCAACAGGTAACAATTTCACTTTTGAAGATAGCTATCTAATAGCTATTGCCAGTCAAGCACTGCACAGCCATTGCAGCAAGATGGAGATATTTAAATTATTATTATTATTATTCATTTTCTTTTTTCACTTAGTCTCTTTATTAATCAGGGGTCGCCCCAGCGGAAAGAACCACCAACTTATCCAGCATATGTTTTACGCAGCAGATGCCCTTCCTGCTGCAACCCATCACTGGGAAAAACCCATACTTTCTCATTTCCACACATAAACTACAGACAATTTTTAGCTTAACCAATTCACCTATAGCACGTCTTTGGACTTGTGGGGGAAACCGGAGAACCCGGAGGAAACCCACGCGACGCAGGGAGAACATGCAAACGGCACACAGAAATGCCAACTGTCCCAGCCAATGCTCGAACCAGTGACCTTCCTGCTGTGAGGTGAGAGCGCTACCCACTGCGCCATTATTATTATTATTATTATTATTATTAATAATAATAATAATAATAATATTAATAAACATTTGTTTGAACATGTTGCGTATATGAATAGGCAACATTTCTGCAATCAGGTGATGTGCTTCATCGGGCACAATAATCTTAATAATATCTTGTAGTGTGTGTTGCAACAAGATTTCTATATTGGTTAGGATTTTAAGGCTCCTGTAGTCTGAGGCCAGTTTAAAGCAGTTCCAGGCTGGTCCAGACTGCCTAACAGTTCACTGACTGATTTTAAAATGTAATCAAAACAAAAACTACTTCTAGACAAATGAGTGGTTTAAGGACAACAAACATTTTGTTGGGTTTTATTTGATTTTTGCTTTGATTTGCTTTCTTTTTTGTATGATTTTTTACTGTCATGGTATATGGGCTGGGTTTTAATTAAAGTGCACAGAGGAATGAATAAAAAAAATGCATTTAATTCATAGGTCAATAAGGAAGGCCAAACCAAACATAATCAACATAAAGATAAGAACAGACAATGAAGTACTTAATTAAACTGACAATTGATGAACTCAATGACAAACATATGGTAGAATTTAAAGTTCATAAAACTGATGTGTCAGGAAACAGAACAAAATGAAAACAAGATCACAAAAAAACAACTATAGAAAGTACACAACAGTGACAATACAGTGCCCTCTGCAAATACATGCCTCACAATGTAAGAAGACCACTGTGGAGGGAGGGGATCTAGAGGAGGACAGAGGACCAGGGTAGAGATGATGGTGGGAGGAGACCCAGAAGACAGCCAGGATGATGGTCTAAGGTTGAGGCCAACTGACGTAGACTCAGCAAAATAGTGGTCAAGCCCGAGGAGGAGACAAAGAGCCAAAAGGCCAGGGTGAGTTGGCAGTTCAAACCTGACAGCTGGAAATAGAGATCCAAAAACCCACTGTGGGGCCAGAGGGACAGAAGTTCTGAGGCAGAGCTGGGAATGAAGGAGGAGCTCAATGTAGCTGGAGGGACAGAAAGATGAGGCGCAGCCAGAGGAGTGGAGTCCTGAGATAGAGGCAGAGTGATGACTAGCTAATGCGGAGCCAGAGGGAAGATGGGGGCCCAGTGGAGCTGGTGGGGTGACGGGCCTTGTTTGAAATGGCGTAAGCCAAGGCTGATGGGTCGTTGCTTAGACTGGGAGAGAACAGAGAAGGGAGAAGCCCATAAATCTCATCTTCAAAGTCCAGTATATTAAATAAGTCCCTAGAGTCCATAATAAGCTCAGTCCCATTGGCAGGGAAGTGGGCGGGGCCTCCGGTTAATCCGTTGAACAGCTGTCAGACAGAGCTCCTCCTCCTGATCTGTTTGGAAGCTACAATTGATGATGGCTCTCTTATTGCTCTTTGTCTGTAGTGGGCTCGGGTTAACACTGCATGCTATGGGGTATCGGCTTGCTGGTCTGGTCCCAAGGACCTTCACAGCTCTTTAATGGTCTGGTTTTCTGTCATGGTGCATAGAATGGTATGGGGAAAAAGTGCTCAGAAGGAGGTATCAAAAGAATATAAGTTTGCAAGAAATTAAATTCCATGGGAACTGATGATGGGTGGAAACTAGAGGTGTGTCCCAAATTGCATACTTATGCCATATTCTACACTATTTTGTTGTATAAAAAGTGTGGGTAGTGCACTTACACTGAAATATTATTTTTATACTTTAAAGAATAAGTGACTTTAACCACTTACACACTCAACAGTATAATATATAAATTTAGTGTTGTTCCAAATGGATTTTTACTAACCGGAAATGCAAACTGTTTTCTAGACGACATTTGACGGTTGCCAAATTACTAAAATAAATGACCAAACTAAGTAATACCTGCCAGGAGTAGAACTGGATTCACCATGGAGTTGGCATAATCACTTATGTAGGAGAATTCTGCTTGCATAATCCAAAATAAATAAAGTAATCAAATGTCAGTGCCTGGTAGCTCTACCCCTTCCACTACGTAAGCAAAGCTGCAGTTGTTGAGTGTGTAAAGTGTCCAACCTTTCACACTTATTTTTAACAGTTTAATAAGTGCATCATCCAGGAATTTAAGTACATAGTGCATAAGTGCATAGTGCATATATGCATAAGTGTACAGAGTGTGCCATTTCGGACACAGTGAAGATCACACAAAACATCAGAAAGTTTAGGAATGTGACATTAATGCATATTGTTAAACTTTGTTTTGTTTTGTCTTATTTAAAAAATAACTTTTATAAATTATATTATTATTTATATTTTGTATTTATTATTATTATTCATATTATTGATATTATTATTATTATTATTGTTGTTGTTGTTGTTGCTGTTGTCTATTTATTGTTTGGTAAATGTTTATTTGTTCATATACAATTTATTGATTAAAGCAAATGGATTTTGCACCAGTAAAGTTTAGTTGAGCACATGCATGTTTAGGCCCCGTTTACACTAATACGTTTTAGTTTTAATGTACAGAACAAGTAATAGATTCAAAAGACCAAAGTCATTAGATAGAGACAAGATGAATTAAATATCATGTTTAACAACTATAGTGAGATAAAATCCAGCAGAATAACCTTGATGAACTGTCTGACATGCGCTGCTCTCATCCGGGAAGGTGTGCTCAAAGCACCCACTGACTGCCCGGAGAAGTGCGCATATGCTGAGGTGCATGCCAATGTGTGTGTGGTCACGTGATATGTGTTTTCAGCAGTGTAGTGTGGATAGAGATCTGTTTTGAAATGCTAGGTAAAACACCAGTGTGGACGTGGATCATTTTCATTCTAAAACACTATTTTAAAACTAAAACCTATTAGTGTAAACGGGGCCTTAGGAGACACCCTGCTGTCCGGAGAGGACCCTCTCTACCAGCTGCCCCTTTGTTATCTTAGAGGTCAAAGGTTAATCTGTGTGGCTACTCATCTGGAACCAGCAGCCATGACCAGATTCCTTTTGCTGAAACCATGGTTTCTTCTTCTCTATCAAATACACAGAGCAGCAATCTACTGAAGACCATTCACAGTTTTTTTAAGAGGCACCCAGCTGTTGGAGAGGTCTTTAGAAACCCACATTCCCTCCCTTCTGTTTATAGCTCAGTCTGAGCTAAATTAATTGTTTAACAAGATTCTCCAACTGATGTAGGCTCCTTAGAGATAGTAGTAGTAGTAAACCCACTCATTGAAAAACACCGTTGACAGTTAAAACCTAGAGAACATCAGAGTTAGCGCTTAGTTTTGAGTATATGTGTGTGGTTTAAACATAATGTGATGGTTGAATTCATGGGTGTCACTATAGGCATTTTTTGAGGGGTGGGGGGTGGGGGGATTTGGGTTTAGCTACTCAGCCCCCCTAAAAATTTGTGATTACATCCTTAAACTAGGTCTTTAAATTAGCCATGTAATTTCAGCAAATTCATTAAGCTCCAGGCCCCAGCACACAGAGTGAGTATAGTCTCAGAAGAGAGAAAGGTGTGTGTTTATGGATTTACTGTTATAGTTCTTTGTCATTAATACATTTTACAAATTATCATGGGAAGCGTTCAATTTTTCATTAGTGTAAAGTTTTTGCTGCGTTTACCCCTCATAACCACAGCTTTTTCTGTACTATTGTAATGTACTATTCCTTAAAACATACTTGATAAACCTATCATGTTTCTGTGGAAAATATAACTTTCAGTATAAGACATCACAGTTCAAGTGGCATTATTTTCAATATACCTTCACATAGAAATATAGTAAAAGACAGCATTTGTTTTAACAGCATATCAGAGTGAATAACATAAAGAGAAATACTATGTGTTATATTGAATTCAATAAAGGTTTCTAGTAAATACTGATCATGCAAGACCCTGATCATGCAATATATATTTTTATAGGGGATTTTTGTCACTTTGAATTAGTGGTTAAGTTGTTATTTTTTTAATTAACGCATTTAATAATCGCATTTGTGCATTGATTTTTTTGTGTTTTTAGAGTAAACAATTGTGTGTAACCAGGAAGACATGTGTTTGGCTTATGAAGTACTTAAATGTTATAATAGCCATAAAATGCTGTGGAACATTACAATAATGTACTATGCTAAGGCCCCGTTTACACTAATACATTTTCGTTTTAAAATGCATAACCTTTGCTATGGTTACCCCTTCTGTCCACACTATCCCAGAGTTTTTGAACGCCGAAAACTAAGCTTTTTGAAAACGCAAAATAAGCTTTTTTGCATCATTTTCTTGTAAGTTCAGACTTCGTAAGTTTGATATGGAGAACAAACTCCCAAGGACACGTCGGATGAATCTTTCAAAAGGAACAGTGTACTTTATAACATTCACATCACCCTGGCTATGTTACATCTTAACAACAAAATGAAAACATGACATAAGGAACTCAATTTTCATTTTGATATTAACAACTTACCAGACACCAAAAATGTTAAGGCATCGTGTAGCTACATATTTATATAACCGTCATCTTTACTGTATGCATATTTATAACAAAACAGAGCCATAACCAGAGCTTAATTTGTGAATTGCGAGGTGCAGATCGGGGTAAAGGATCCGGCATGTTACCCGAGGATGGAGAGGTGTCTCGCACGAAAGTGGGGACGGAGGACGGGGGACAGGGGGGGTTGTTGGTGCGGTGGATGGCGGAGGGGTGTCGTGGACGAAAGTGAGCGGGAAGGGGGTGCCGCGGACGACAGTGAAGACATTTGGGGAGTCATGGAAGAAAGCAAAAGTAAACAGCGGACGGAGGAGAAGGCCGGATCCGGATCTGGCGTGTTCCAGCACAAATTAAGCCCTGTCTATAACAAAACTGCCTCCTTTCATTTTCAGTGAAAAATACGAAACATACCCTCACTTTTGCTAAATATCAGTTTTAATCAATAATGGCCATTATAAAAGTATAACATACAAAAAGTTTATACAATATAGGAAATAAAGGCAAGCAAGCAATGTGCAGAATCAGTGTACGTGGTTACATAAATTAATATATTAACTATTTGCACTCAGCCAAAACACGTTACCTGAGAGCAATAGATTAAAAAAACAAAGTCGGGGAATAGGCTGTTAGATATTGACAACAAGATGAATTAAATATCACGTTTAATGAATATACTGAGATGAAATCCAGCGGTAGATTCTTGATGAACCTTCTGACGTGCACAGCTCTCACCTGGGGTTCTGTGTTTAAAGCACCCACTGACTGCCTGGAGCTTAGACTCGCGCATATGCTGCAGCGCATGCCAGAGTTTGTGTATGGTCACGTGATGTGCGTTTTCAGTAGTAGAGTGTGGATGGAGAGCTGTTCAGAAATGCTGGGTGAAACTCCAGTGTGGACGTGGATCGTTTTCATTCTAAAACATATTAAGGCTGATTTATACGTCTGTGTCAAGCGCACTCGTATGCTACGGCGCAGCCTACGCGTAGACGCATAGCCCTTGCCTTGGCAATCGGCGACACTGACGCGCAATTCTCAAAAAAATTAACTCATGTCGCAACAACGCATAGCGCAAGCTCTGTGATTGGTCGGCTTGGTAGCGCTGCATGTGTGGGCGGAGGTGAGAGAAGCACTAGCCCGATGCAGCGAGTATTTGAAAGTGTTGAGTACCGTGACGGAGCTCCGCATAGAGACTGTTGTTTTATGTTTACCTTATGATTAAAATTGTTGCATTTCCGCTGATTCCGGCCTCAAAATGAGCGAGTTTGAGCTACTTGTCCATTAAGGTTGCGTTCAGAAAAAACAAAACACCAGCAAAGAAGAAGTGTTTCGGAAGTGTTATTGCAGAGCAACAGAAACAGCGTGCAGAAGTATAAATGCTTGACTACGCGCATTGCATGTGCCGTAGGTTACGCCGATCACTTGATGCAGAAGTATAAACCAGGCTTTAGTGTAAGCGGGGCCTAAACAACCCTACCCTATTAGTCAAACTTTTTTTTCATTAAACATTATTTTATTTAATTTTAACATACAGTATTAATTAATGAATTATTCCCTCATAGTCCCCTTAAACTGAGAGTTGTAGAATTGCTCCAGTTTGAATATACATGTGCCAGAGATATAACACAACTGACAAGGAGAAAGTGGCTTTTATTTATATAAGATTCTGAGAGGTGGGACAAAATGTATTTTCTATATTTTTTATACATATAAAAAAACTTATTTTAAAAATGTAATAATATTTTGGTAATTGTTGTTTTTATTGTATCACTTTAAAAGCCATTTTCAAAAACATTAGGCAAAATCATATTGAGCCCACATCACATAATTACATTAACTACATTAACTGCTTAATAAATGGTAATATATATATATTATATACATTATACAGTAACTTGCCTAATTACCCTATCCTGCCTAGTTAACCTAATTAACCTAGTTAAGCCTTTAAATGTCACTTTAAGCTGTATAGAAGTGTCTTGAAAAATATCTAGTAAAATATTATTTACTGTCATTATAGCAAAGATAAAATTAATCAGTTATTGGAAATGAGTTTATAAAACTATTATGTTTAGATATGTGTTGACAAAATCTTCTCTCCGTTAAATAGAAATTGGGGAAAAAATAAACGGGGGTAATAATTAAGGGGGGCTAACAATTCTGACTTCAACTGTATATGTAGCATAGGTAACACTTTATTTTGATGGTCCATTTGAGTATTAGTAGACTGTCTGCTTAATATCTGTTGACACTGACATTTAACAATCATTCAACAGACATTTAACTGACTATAAGAAACTTTGCAATTACATGTCAACTTACATTAACCCTAACCCCAACCTAACAGTCTACTTATAATTTAATGATAATTAGTTGCAATGTAACTTAAATTCAACAAACGGACCGTCAAAATAAAGTGTGACCGTAGCATATAGTATATATGCACATGCACACACACAATCTATTTTATTTAGAAAAACATTCTGGGATTGCCTTCACTGAGTTAATTCATGCAATTCTGTCTGCCAAAATCAGGAATCTAGCATTTTGGAACTGCCTTTGAGGTCTGTAAATGCTGCCTGTAGAGGAAACTCACTTGGATTTGGAACAGAATGTGATTGTGTCCATGTGGATCACTCTGTCAGTGTTACAGTATATCAAGGATGTGTGGATAGTGAGTGCACATGAAACAGCACAAGAGATTTATGCTGACTCCGGCATTAGGTATCTGCACGCTTGTGAATGTCTTAAAGGATGGTGAAGTGCAGATCATGGAACTACCTGATTTTTTGTTGGATCATCACAGATGACCTTTCACAGCCAGTATCTCAATGGGTGGGTTAATTGTCCCAATCACTAGCCATGACACAGTTTGTCTGTGGGATTTGCATGAAATTTTAATGAATGATTGGATTAAAATGGCTAGGGCCATGCTCCCAGCAGCCTGTAGCATGTAATCCCTACTGTGGCAAGCTAGCGATAAGGGCACATACTGGCCCAGTGTGAGCAAAATCCCAGAACGGCCAAAAGCAGACACCCAGATACAAGGTTGCACAAATCCTTCTCTGATTGGTCATGCCTAGAGTTTGCAGCTTTTTCATTGGCTTGCTAGAAACCATTTGAAAATCACTTGAGTGGCTCAGTGGTAGTGGCTCAGCGGTAGAGCACCATTCACATCTGAATTATATGTAATACGATGGTATTTGTTTTCCGCATGGAGAAGAACAAAGTAACAAATCCACATTTCACTTCATACGGTTTATTGAGAACCCACTATACTCTATAATAAAAATATGATTTGCATTTTATAAATTAATAAATTATTAAACTGTAATATTATTTTAATATCATTTTAGATCTAAACATTATAAAAAGAAATATACTTTTAAATAGCTTTTTAGCAATTTAGATACTCAGTCACCTTATTTTCCTTTTTGTCTAATTTTTCACCAAAACCAGGTGCCTACTATAGTATGCAAATGCCACTTGAGGAAAATCCTTGCCCTTTTCACAATAAGGAATCTCAGAAAAGGTGTATTGTTGTCCAGCCTCTTTGATTTTCCTTCCATATCCAGGACTGACAGGCAGTCACCTCAGGGTTTGTGTGAATACAGCAGACATGCACCCAAGCAGAACAAATCTTCCCTCCTTCTGCCCCCTTATAGTACTGTACCTCAGAACACTTCAAAAGTAACCTGACTACTACACACATTCACAATATAGTGAAAAAAAGTACATAAAAAGGAAAGAAAGGGGGTGGTGTTACACAATGGCTCTCATATTGAACATGGACACTTTATTTGAATTTTCTATGGGTTTGAAACAGAGTTCATCTTGTAACTAAATCGCTAAGTGACCACAGAAATACTGTTAACTCAGCAGAACTTGAGTTTTCAAAAAATCTCTTTTTGCATGCAAACTAATGTTTCCTGGTGCAGTGGTAACAGCCGTCCTTTGTTCTTTCTTGTTGCATGAACCAGGATGACCTGCGGATAGAAAAATAATACATAACCATGTTATGTTCCGAGTCCAACGCTGTTAAATAGTTCCATCCAGCGCCTGAATGTAATAAAGTTCACGGCATGTGTTCAGCACTGTGAAACTGTAAAGGACATTTCTGTATGTTCCTCATGTTTCTGCTTTAAAAACCTTAATGAGATTGAATTACCCATGGAAATCTGGCTCAGATATGCTATTTTTTTCCCAGCTCTTTTAGTTTCAGTTTTTCCTCCTTTCTCTTTCTAGTTATAAAGGCTCCCTACTGTGAAATTCTGCTATAAACATATAAAAAAAGAGCCTGGGAACAGGTTAACTTTGGCATTTTGCTTTACATTTTCATAAGTGTCCTACAGAGTTCAGTGGTGAACATAATATGGCAAAGATTTAGACTAAACATTGTCTGTCAATTTGGATGGGATATGAATGAATTTCTCGGGCTGCATGTAGTTTGTTGTCTTTTAAAGACAAAGTGAACACACAGATTGTCTAAAGAATGTGCTTTTAAGAACATTAAGAGCATTTGCTCTGCGGTGTAAATTTCAGGATATAATATTCATGCATTCCAAATGAGTGACCGAAATATAAGCGCTGATGGAGTTCACTGAGCCAGCGTAAAATCCTCCACTCCACTGACAAAATTTTAAAGGCCTATTTCAGATTAGACAGTTGTCCGGGGATTTTAAGAGCTACATCACCAAATTCCAAACTGTATTTACAAAAAAACAAACAATAAATAAATAAATCAACAAACTCTGATAACTTTGTAATAAACGTTTTGATTTGTGGCCAAACGTTTCTTTATGGATTAATAAAAAATGATTGTGTTGTGTTTGACGTATTTAGTGGATGAGCCCAGATTTCAAGAAAATAAATACTTCATGACATGCTTTTATAGAAGTCATGTTATTTGAAATTTGGGTAGCACTAATTTAGTGTTCCATTTGAGTATTAGTAGACTGTCTGCTTAATATCTGTTGATACTGCTCCTTAAACGGACATTTAACTGACTATAAGAAATTTTGCAGGTACATATCAACTTACACTAACTCTAACCCCAACCGAACAGTCTACTTATTATCTAATGAGAATTAGTTGGCATGTAGATGCAATGTAACTTAAATTCAACAAACTACCTATCAAAATAAAGTGTGACTGAAATTTGTTTTGAATTCAAGGCGCTAAAAGAATGGGATTGCTACAGCTAAGGAATTTATATATGGCCCACTACTTTTAGCACAATTGGCCAAAAAGGGAGCCTTATCTGCTGTGTGTCTGGTAAATACACTCCTGCATGTCATTCACTTGAGAGGTGTTATAGGCATTGGATTTCAGTGTCTAAAAGGCTACAAATCAATGGCATTGACCTGTGACTTTATTGCCTGTTGAGCTGAACTGACAGACAAGTCTTTACTGGATGTCTCGTTTGATCAATTGTTGCAGGGCATCGGTCTCCACTTCCATTCTGTCTCTCTTAAACCATTTTGTGAGTTGTTCACTCATTCTCTCTTTTTGTGGTTTAAACTTACTGTGTTTTTTTTTCTTTGCAAAACTGAAAAACGCTTCACTTTTTCCACATTTTATATGTTACAGCCTTATTCCAAAATGGATTAAATTCATTTATTTCCTCAAAATTCTACACACAATACCCCATAATGACAATGTGAAAAAGATTTTTTTGAAATTGTTGCAAATTTATTAAAAAGAAAAAACCTGAAAATCACATGTACATAAGTATTCACAGCCTTTGCTCAATACTTTGTTGATGCACCTTTGGCAGCAATTACAGCCTCAAGTATTTTTGAATATGATGCCACAAGCTTGGCACACCTGTCAAATTCTTGCCCATTCCTCTTTGCAGTACCTCTCAAGTTCTATCAGGTTGCGAAGCGATGGTGTACAGCCATTTTCAGATCTCTCCAGAGAAGTTCAATAGGATTTAGGTCTGGGCTCTGGCTGTGCCAGTCAAGAACATACACAGAGTTGTTGTGAAGCCACTCCATTAATATTTTAGCTGTGTGCTTTTGGTCATTGTCTTGCTGGAAGATGAACTGTCACCCCAGTCTGAGGTCAAGAACACTCTGAAGCAGGTTTTTATTCGGGATGTCTCTGTACATTGCTGCATTCATCTTTCCCTCTATCCTGACTAATCTTCTGGTTCCTGCTGCTAAAAATATCCCCACAGCATGATGCTGCCACCACCATCCTTCACTGTAGGGATGGTACTAGCTTGATGATGAGCGATACCTGTTTTTTTCCAAACGTAATGCCTGGTATTCACTCCAGGCTTCTGGCTACTCTACCATACAGGCCTGATTGGTGGATTGCTGCACAGATGGTTGTTCTTCTATAAGGTTCTCCTCTCTCCACAGAAGAATGCTGGAGCTCAGACAGAGTGACCATCAGGTTATTGACCACCTCCCTGACTAAGGCCCTTCTTTCCCGATCACTCAGCTTAGATGGCCGGCCAGCTCTAGGAAGAGTCCTGGTGGTTAAACATCTTCCACTTACGGATGATAGAGGCCACTGTGCTCATCGAAACTTTCAGAGCAGCAAAAAAAAATTTCTGTAGCCTTCCCCAGCCTTGTGCCTCGAGACAATCCTGTTCAATTAACTGAATTTACCACAGGTGAACTCCAATTAAGCTGCTGAAACATCTCAAGAATGATCAGTGGAAACAGAATGTATCTGAGCTCAATTTAGAGCTTTACGTCAAAGGCTGTGAATACTTATGTACATGTGATTTTTCAGGTTTTTTATTTTTAATATATTCGCAACAATTTCTAAAAAATCTTGTTTCCTTTCTGTCATTATTATTTGCACCTTTGTCACAATTCATTCTTTATTTTTCCAAATTATGACTTTGTACCTTACAGTTGTCACTATGTTTAAAAGTCAGCTTAACTCTGATAAAAAGAAAATCACTTGTTAGAATGTGTTTAGCCTACTCCTAAATCAGAACCAAGTGACATTTTCTTAACATGCTCCTTTTTGTTGCTTGGATCAATTTTACCCACTTCAGAATTGACAGATGATGTCTGTATGCAGGGTGTTTGTTAAAGAGCTCAATGGGAGAGTACCTTTATATAGAGTCAAACCTCTTGACTCAACCCATGGCATTCTGTGAAAATCTTTTGATGGTCTTCTTACCCTTTTAGAAATGCCTTGCATTCACCACCAAATATGAAATATAGGAGAGGATATGACATGGATTGTGTCGCTTGTTGGCCGTTCATTTATTTACTTAAACAAATGGATTGGGAAAGGGGGACAGGCCTGGGGGGGAACTGAAAAGAAAGCAGTCCAGAAGCAAACCGCAACATCGGAGCCAAAATGAGAGCGGGAGGGGGTTTTAGACAGGCCCTCCTGGCTGCATGCTGACATCCTCAAAGGCTTTTGCTTCCCCCTTTCTGAACCCCGCCCACATGTGGAAGAGGAGGAGGTCTTCAGGCCTGCTTCATGCAATCAATTGGACATGGCTGTAGGCTGGGTTTTGGGGCTGATATAGTGTTTGTTTCCTCCTTGGAAGGTGTCTGGGAATCTTGGGAATGGAGGTTGCAGCTAAGGGACAGATGCATGGTTGTGATAAGTTAGCGATGGCCTTGCTTAGACTAAATTCTGTGGGTTAAAGTCTTGTGGGGCCTTAGATTGGCTAGGAGCCATGGTGGGGTCACGAGTTCTCCTGGGATGTGGTTAATAGGTTGCTCTGTCTTATTGCGCTAATTGAGTTTCTGGCTTCCTTAATGAAGAATCTCAGCTGCATATCTTTCGCTGTCTGTGTTGAACATGAACACAGAATGTCGTTATATATTCTTATTTGTTTTTACAAATTCATGTGGATTGAACATAAAACTATTGAGTCCCCCCCTATAAAAAAATCAAGAATTTATTGTTTCAGCTTGTTTTAAATAAGTAGTTTGCACAAACAGCAAATATATTTTTTAAGCATACAGAGTGAAATAAGAATTATTTTCACACACCAGGTTTCATATACAGCACTTCCTGACAAGAGATCAATGATGCTGTCCAAAATTTACCATTTAGTCTTTTTGAAAACAATCTTCCAAACTTAACTTATAATTTATAACTAATTTATAATTTTCAAACTTATAATTAATAGTGAATTGCATTAAATTCCTTTCAAAATTAAATTTATCTGTATGTTAAAAAAAATGTTCATTGCAAAATGTTGCAAACAATTTATATAAGCAGAATTTTTAACAAACAAATTAAGTTGAACATTAATTATTTAAATTTGTTCCAGCAACTTAACATTTATCTCTTGTATATTAGGTGAAAATTACATTTTGGAATAAAATGGCAGTCTTGATATAGAGCTAATGTCATAGCTCACATTTTACATACAGTATACTGTAATAATACAATTTCCTTTCCCACCCTGTTGGGCATCAGTGTGTAGCACCATGGCACTGCAGGCGACCCAATATCAAGTTAATTAATTAGTAAACACTTAAATTAATATTACAACATATATTTTAAAACATATTATAATACTCAAAATAGATATATAGAATATATATATATAAATTATTAGCCCCCCTGAATTATTAGCGCCCTGTTTATTTTTTTCCCAATTTCTGTTTAACAGAGAGATTTTTTTTCCCTAACACATTTCTACATAATAGTTTTAATAACTAATTAGCATCTCAAGGGCCTATCCTGTTTTATATTCAAAAATGTAAAACTTTAAGTTGATTTGTATCTTTGTAAAGCATGGTCTCAGACAAGGTCTAAAAGTGAGTGAGTGTAAAGCTAGAAAGAAAAGTGCAAATCATCCATTTAGCTTATACTCTGCTGACACAAAACAATGTCTTTGATGGAGACTGGTAATTGGAAAAATCTGACTGTGTTTAATGGCTCCGGTTTCCCCCTGACATCACCTCCTCATCAACACCCACCATCTCCACTGGCCCCTCAGAGCTTTCAAATCATCCAAATCAAACAGGCATGTAATTTCCAGCAATCGTGGTATGCACATGTGCAGAGTGCAAGCTTCACGAAACATTTGGTGAGAGAATGTCTGGGTATAAAAAAACAAAAATTGTTCATATAACTCACAGTAAAAATGTAAAAAGTATTACTTCAAATACATTTCAAAAATAGCTTTAAATTCTAAGGTAACCATGTGCTACATATAAATATATATAGAGCAAGAATTTTGCTGGTTCGAGTCCCTGCTGAGCCAGTTGTCATTTCTGTGTGGAACTCTCCCCCTGTTCGCATGGGTTTCCTCCGGGTGCTCTGGTTTCCCCCACAGTCCAAAGACATGAGGTAGAGGTGAATTGGATGAACTAAACTGGCCATAGTGTATGTGTCACAGCCTGTTTCTCAATATGCGTTCTTCAGCGATCTTGCGTCCTTGTCTTCTCGTGTATTGTCATGATCAACCACCAAAGTTCAGTTCCAAAACTCAGGACCGCAAGAACAGTTTAAAAGTTCCCGGATGTGTTCTTGATATCAAGGAAGCATCGGTGCAGACTTGAGCACAGAACTCGCTCGAGAAGTCTCAGAAGTCACTGCGGCTGAATAAAGAAGGTGGGAAGCACAGCATTTATATAGATTTATTAATAAAGTTTAGACATATAACTTATTTATCTCAGGAGTTTCCCTAAATGAGATGATTAAATTAAACATTATCACGAAAACCTTTAAAAAGGCATAAACACATTAAGGGTGTTTATTTGCTGAAACTCATAGTAAAATTAGTTTTATTTGTATTGTGCAACATACAGTATATTTATAATTATGCATAGTATATGTAGCAGGATGTCTATAGCATTGACTTAACATGTAAATCACTCACGCTTGACGCTTCTTCCGCATCTGGTGTGAACACAGCATAAGAGGACGCGTTCTCTGTTCTCGCAGTCTCCCGAGTTCCAAGGTAACTTGGCAAGAACAGTCTCCACAAGAATGCGAGTCTGTTTTCTGTGTTCTTGAAATTGAGAAACGGCCACAGTCCCGTGTCTCTGTTGTTGTTCCATGCTCTTTCTGTTTGTATCACGTGATTCCTTTGTTCTATTTTCCCACCGTTTCTTGATGATCATTAGTTCCACCTGTTTCTCACCCCTGTTTGTATTCAGTTGATTAGATTAGATTTATACTCCTGTGTTTTGTTCAGTCCTTCGTCTGGTATTGAATTGTCCTCCCTTGTCAGTAAGTGTTCTCCATTGTACCTGTATTCCTTGTTCCTGTGATTATGAGTGTTTTGTAACTAAAAACATGTATGTTTTTGATAACTCCTGCAATCCAATGCATCTCTTGGAAGAGTGAAAGCGTGACTGTATGAGTGTGTGTAAATGTGAGTGTTTGCCAGTAGTGGGTTATGGCTGGACAGGCTTCCACTGCGTGAAATTAGATCTCTAAAAAATATAATAATATATAAAATGGTGGTTGAAGTTGCTTGTTATGACACCTGTTTGCTGTTTGAAATGTTGCTGACCTCTTTTAGACCTCACTGCCTGCCAAAGGCGCTTTACCAGCAGGTAAGAGTGCATTATTAGCAATAGGATAATTAATTGTCTGACACATAAAAGACAGGTTCTGGCCCTTTTAGGACCCCTGAAGGACCTTTTGTCTACTCGAAGCTTGTAAATCACACAGGCTGCTAGGGTCAGCCTGGTGGCCCTTTCTTCATATGGTCTCCAGTGCAACACTAAAGCTTGATTCATGTGAAGAAAAGCCTCTTTCAGCAGCAGCTAATATATTTTAGAATTCTGTTCCTTGCTGCCGTGAGTCTCTCAAAATCAGATAAGATGCACTATTTCTCTTTAAACAAGAAAGACCCGAATGTCACAGTGGCCTTGAGTGAGAAAGCGTGGATACAATTTTCTAGATAAACATAATTAAACAATTGAAATTGTTCACAACCCCCAAAAACTAGAGTGCTGATCTGTTACGATTTTTTTTCAGTGATAATATGTTTGTCAATAACTATTAAAACTTTTCTTGACTAGTGTATGGTTGAACAGAAGAAGTCTTCATTGTCACACATGAATTGATTAATTGACCTTAAACACACTAAAGGTCTTGAAATGTATAAATACACCGTGGACACCTCAGAATTAGATGGGTGTAGTAGGGGTGCTCACATTGTCAGATCTCCACTAAAGACAAATGCAACTCCTACCCCCTAAGTTGAATTTTAAGCCAAGCTGTCCCAGACTAGTTTCAACTGAAGCAAACTGACTGATATAAAATATACACCAGTGCCTTTGTTTTGTCTTAAGATGGACACTGGTAATAAAATTTTATTTTTTGTTTTTTTCTTCTAGGAGACATTCATAAAACTCACTTAAATGTCCCAGTTGAACTATGGCCTTAGGCCCAATCCCAATTTCACCCCTTAGCCCTTCCCCTTATGCTGCGTTCACACCAGACGCGGAAGAAGCGTCAAGTGTGAGCGATTTACATGTTAAGTCAATGCAAAGGCGCAAATAGACATCCTGCGGCGCGCTACGTTCGAATGATGCAAATTGCTTGAATGGCGCGATACGTGCGTTTCATGTGATTAACACGCAAATCACTCAAGTTGGAAAATCTGAACTTCTGCGTTAACCAATCAGGAGCTTGCTCTTGTCGGGGTGTGATTGTGACGTAGCGCCTGTTGTTCATCAAACTGGACTCTGCTCAGCCAGGAGTTTATGAGCTCACAGAACTGGATGCACCTATGAAAGGATCTAGTGGATTCTGACACTGCTCCAAATGTATCGATGCTGTTTTTCAGCCTTCATTAAGCACTAGGCATGGGATGATAACCGTTTCCAAGGTATACCGTGGTTTGGAAAAGTCAAGGTTTTAGAACCGTCAATTTTCTGCAAAGATTTTTTATTTATTTACTTTTTTGTTTTGTTTTTTAGGACGACAGTATCTCCAGCATATAAGATATCCAAAGATGCCGTTTTAAGTTCTTCTGCTTTTGAAACCAATGAAGACAGCAGAAGTCAATAATTCATTTAGCCTGACATGTTTACTGTTCCAAAATATTTTAAAAGTTTCTCAAAATAAAATGTATTGTGTTCAAAAGAGAAAGTTGTATTTTTTACCCAGACGTTTAAAAAGAATATATTTTAGAGCAGTAATCATACTGCGAAACCGTGATATTTTTAAGCAAGGTTATCATACCATCAGAATCTTATACCAGCCCATGCCTATTAAGCGCATAAACACAGTTATTCCCTCAATAAAATCCATTTTAGCCATTTAGTAACGAAGCTACAGTCACCGGGCAAGCAGAAGCCCTGCCTATGACGCGAATCTGCATCTGTTCTGAAGTGAATTTGATGCACGAATGGCGCAAATGAAGCGGATTTTGACGCGCAAATGAAGTGAGTAAACTCAAATGTTCATGCTTCTATTTATGCGCGAATAGCATGATTTATTCGCGTGTTCCGCGTCTGGTGTGAACACAGCATTACACCTCGCTTTGTGCGTTCACATGAAGGGGTAGGGGTGTCCTAACTCTCTTTAGCCTGAAAGTGTAGGGCTAAGGGGAAGGGCTAGATAGCCCTTGAAACAGAGATTTTTCAGGACCACACTCAAAACCAAGGGGTACAAAAATGTCCCAAAATACACCATTCACAATGGCAGCATGGCTGTACACGGAAGTAAGGAGATGCATAAATTATAATTTTTTGTCATTTTTACTAATTTTTACAACAAACAACCATATGTTTTAATACATTCATAATGGCGCTCGTGTTTTACCATCATGCTTTAAAAAAAATATGCTAAAATAAAACCAGCTAAATTTCGCTATCTATAATCCCTAAAAATAACTTCTGTATAGTCCCACGACATTCTGTCACGCAATGACACTTTGTCACATACCTTGTCATAAAATTCTAGTGGTTGGGAATTACCTTTTTACTGTGTCTGGAATAATGTTAATGTTGTTTTCGTGTGTTTAGATGAATATGGTCACGGAGTAAATGCACAGTCCAGTTACGATCTTATTGCCACATTATATCGTTATGATAACATGATATCGTTGCCTTCAGTGATTTTCTGAAGATAAATACCAAAAAATAATGCAATTGAAATAACTACCGCAGTCGCAATTGTCGATCTCATATGAAGTAAGAGATTGTGATGACATATGATGACATGTGCAGGTGTTGTAGTGGTGTCCCATTTCTTTGGGGTAAATTTTGAAGCCCTTGCTCTTCACACTCTGTTTCAAGGGCCAAGGGGAAAGGGTAGCGGTACAAAAATAGAAATGGTATTGAGCCTGTCTATGAAACCAGTCCTTTTCTTTTTAATATTTCCCTTGTGTGTAATATAACAATCACAGTATTGAATTTTTCACACCACGATTATTGTGGCTAAAATAATGCACAATATCAATAAATCGCGATACCTATTGAAACCTTGGTGGAAAAAAATATATGTAATTTTTTCAACAATTTGTTAATTTAGTCTATTTCTGTCTGTCTATCTTTTTATTATAAACTAGAAAACAAATTCGTATTTAAGTAAAATGTGTCTTTGCTTTATCACAGGCTGAATCTGGAGTAATTTAATATTAGAGGCAACAACTGCACTTCAATCATAATCCACACAAAGGAGAAAACTTAATATAGAAGAAAAATGCTGGTTAAAAACGCAAATAAATTTTTTTTAAAGCAGGTAGAACTACAGGTGTAACAGCGTTTCCTTGGTTCAGCTGTAAGCAAAACAGATGCTCTGGACATACAGAGATAATATTAGAAATTACAGTTTAAACATTTATCATGAATGCCTTAATAAAAACCCCACACAACAATGTTCAGGTTTTTCTTCAATATTTCACTCATTATGAACAGTACGTTTGCCTGTGAGTTTTTTAAACAGCCTACTAAATAAACATTACTATAATCCACACATAAAATGAAATTAAAAGATCCACAATTATACTGAATGAAACCTGTCAGGATTCAGCATATCTCCCTCTCATATTCACCTTATTCTCCGCGTACGAGCGGGCGCAGCCATTTGAATCATTTTGGCTCGAGACTTCCGTACTCATTCACTTCCATTCATTTTTAGACGTTGAAAACAGCTCGTTCTGCTGCTTGATGTTGCAAACTGAGGTTTTCTTATTATATTATTCTATTTTGTCTGTATAATCATGCAAACACTTGTTTGTAGAGCGAGTAGTTTGACCGTTTTCAGCCGTTTATTATTCCTAGTCATTTCTCCCATAGGCAACTGAATCGGAAGTTCTAAAACAATCGCAAAAACGAGCGTACTTCCGCATTGAAGAATAAGGTCAATAGGCATATCTGCCTACAGCTTCTTAGATCTCTCTTATCATATCCTTTATACTCGTTGTAGTATAAAGTTGTTAGAGTCCAGTTTGTTTGCAAATCTGGACATAAATCGGCTGAACTTAAAATAAAAAATGTAAAAAATGTGCAAAGACTGATTACTGTCGATGTGCTGTTCATGCAAGTTTGTCAGGTGTCACTTTTAAGATGCAGTAATGCCTCCTAGGAGGTAAAATATAGTAGCTACTGGTGCTGGAGTATTTATATGTTGTGTTATCTTAAACCAGGGGTGTCCAAACTCAGTCCTGCAGGGCCAGTGTCCTGCATAGTTTAGCTCCAACTTTCTTCAACACGCCTCCCTGAACGTTTTTAGTATACCTAGCAAGAGATTGATTAGCTGCTTTAGGTGTGTTTAATTGGGGTTGGAACCAAAATATGCATGACACCGGACCTCCAGGACTGAGTTTGGAAACCCCTGTCTTAAACAGTCCTATTCATTTGGAATATTTTCCATTACTGCCAATATTGATATATTGTCACACCCTAACTTAACAATGATATCAATATTTTATGCTTTGAACATCATGATTATCTAAAATATCGGTATATTGCAGCATTCCTAGTGTTTGCACATAAAGGGGAAAGAATTTGCAAAAGAGGAGAAAGGGTGTAAACTTTTTTGAAACTCTATAAAATCTATGAAAAATTACATAATACTTTTGATAATATTTTAAAACCATTATATAGATTAACTATACAGTATGTCATTTAAATAGTGCAAGTACAAGTTGTATACAATTACACTCGATCATGATCATTTTATAATACATTAAAAGAATTCATTAACATTTTTAAAATTGGATTCAGTTGCACTTAAAAATTAAATGATAGAATTGTAATCCATCCTAATCTTCTATTAATAATAATACATTTTTTAAAAGTTTATTAAAAAAGAGTTTCTACATTTGTTTATTTATTCATTTACTTGCTGTTTTTTATTATTAATAATTATTAGCAGCACGGTGGCGCAGTGGGTAGCACAATTGCCTCACAGCAAGAAGGTTACTGGTTCGAGCCCCGGCTGGGTCAGTTAGCGTTTCTGTGGAGTTTGCATGTTCTCTTCGTATTTGCGGGCATTTCCTCCGGGTGCTCTGGTTTCCCCCACAAGTCCAAAAACATGCGCTATAGGTGAATTGGGTAAGCTAAATTGTCCATATTGTATGTGTGTGAATGAGTACAGTATGTATGGATGTTTCCCAGAGATGGGTTGCAGCTGGAAGGGCATCCGCTGTGTAAAATATATGCTGAATGAGTTGGCAGTTCATTCCGCTGTGGTGACCCCAGATTATTAAAGGGACTAAGCTGAAAAGAAAATAAATGAATAACTATTATTAACATTTTAAATTTGCAGAGAGTGACAAGTTTTTGTCTTGTGCTATGTCCCAAGTCTTTCATAACTCGCACACAGTGAAATTATGCTTGCATACAGACTCTCACATTAGTGTGAAGGTGTGGGGAAAAGAAATTGTGGCACACAGGCCACATGGCAAGAGACAATGTGTCACCATTCACTTGAGGAAATGCCAGATACAAGAGCTGTGGGAGCCCTGGCCTCCAATGGGCAGATGGGAGTTCTCTTTAGAGAGAGCCAAGCAGACAGCATCATCTCATTAGCCAAGCTCATTAACCCAGTAGCACCAGATCACTAGATCTGCTCTGTATTACCAACCCTGAGCTGGTAATATTTAGTATGATATTTAGTATGATATCAGCCTTTGATGCGTCACTATGAGGGAGTTTCTCTTCATTTTCAAATATTCCAAAAATGAGTCAAGGAATATTTCACAGTATTTCCTATATTTTTTTGCTTATTTCAGCTAGAATAAAAGCTGTTTTTAATTAAAATAAATAAATAAATAAATGTCCTCTGGTGTGGAGACTGCAGAGTTAAATAACTGAGCCACAGGGGCAGTTGTGTTGGACCTAAACGAAACACTCAAAGTAGGGATCCAGAAAAAAAGGATTTATTAAACTTTTAAAAAATAAACAAAAAAAAAAAAACTTAGATTCTTCTCAGAATGAAGTAGCAAAACAGGCAACACAGATTCTTCTCAGACGAGGGATACAAAAGGTTTTAACCGTATAACAAACATGCAAGGAAAACTCCACGATGGGAGAAAACAAACAAACAAACAAGTCAGCAAGCAACAGGGGAAAACAAAAGCGTCTTATTAGACCTAGATCAGGAGGTCGATGGTAGTGATGTGACATTGTGCACAGAGGCTTCAAAGCATGTATCAAAAAAATGATACATCTCGCAGTGAAGGAGTGTACTGGAGCTTGATTTGTTTTGCCATAATCACGTGATCAGTGACGTCTAAAGCTTCATTTTCGCTTATACTCATGTGACTGCTTCGGATTTTGATTCAAATGTTTAAACACTCTCAGTGATGAGAAAGTGTATACTGAGAGATTAGGCGTCGATTACATGCATTTCTGCTGTTTTGAAGCACCGCACCAGTCCCACGCACCAGTAACTAAAATACAATAGTAATTCATAGTAAAAAGCTTTTGAACCATACTAAAGTGTATTATTGTATTATTTACAACTATTTTTAAAGAGAGCCACTGCATATTGTAGTATCATGTATAACGGAGACCAGCTGATGAATGCAGCCCAAAAGCCTCATTCCCATAGCCTCCTCCTTAGAGCATTCGCCTCCCATGCAGGAAACGTTGGTTTGATCTCTGCTCAGAACGCATGTAGGACCGGTTGGAATACGATACATGTCAATACTTTTGAATACCTTGGATTTTACTGGAGTCATCAGTGGTGTAATGTAACATACCTTATTTGTAAAAAAACTACAGTAATTGAGTAATTTGTTTATATTACTATTGTTGTATTATTACATGAATGAGTTGGTCAGTTGTGAACATTTGACATTTTTGTAACACAGTGCTCCTCATCGAGCTCTGATTTGGAAAGCTTCAAGTGACAAACCTTTTTCCAATACAGTTGAGTCTAACGGTCCACTGGTTAAGAAAGCATCATTTAACCATCACTAGTCAAGGGACCACTAGGCAAGATCACAGAACTGACTCAAAAAAAAAAAAAAAAAACAGTAAGGAACAGATAAAAGGTGTCAACTTAAATACACAGGCTGGAACAAGTCGCAGGTGATCAAAATTAAGTAAACAAGAACACATGAGAAAGAACTAAGGCAGTGGGGAAACACGGGGACCTATAGGGGAATGTTATTGAACATTATTGAATCCACTGTAAATGGCTGTAGCAGAGTTTTGCGCTCACTGAGCAGCACTGAACACCCTTTCTGTGCTGCTGCTACTGCTACTGGCCGGGATGCATAGTACTGTTCTGGCTAATTTTGCAAGTTTTGGACATTATTGTTTGCTCATCTTCCACGAGCCAAGAACATCCATTTCATTTTCCATGACAGCGGTTTCAATGTAGCGAGTGACCTCGTCATCTTCCCTGTCAGCTTGCTGTACATGCTGTTTAGCGCTCTACCATAATACGCAGTAAATGAGTGACCGCCGAATGCTAGAATGACTGTTCTTTTTGAACTGGCAGCTGGCCTCACCACAGTCAAAATTCGCTCTTTTTGACTTCTCCGTCATCATTTGTTTCACCTTTGCAGGGATGGATTTTGATGTTGTAACAAACTAATAGATTACTTCCTCACGCTAATCCAAATGCATCACATCATTTACTGCGCAAGCCAAAGCCTGGCCCGACCCTGTCTAAAATGATAGAAATTAAGCCCGAAACTGTCAGGTCCCATTGGCAAAGATCTTTAGCTCTAGTAGCAGGATCCCTTCATAGCAAGAAGGTTGCTAGTTCGAGCCCTGGTTGGGTCAGTTGGCATTTCAGTGTTGCATGTTTCCTCTGGGTGCTCTGGTTTCCCCCACTGTTCAAAGACATGCGCTATAGGTGAATTAAATAAGCTAAATTGGTCGTAGTGTATGTGTGTGAATGTAAGAGTGTATGGGTGTTTCCCAGTGTTGGGTTGCAGCTGGAAAAGCATCTGCTGCGTAAAGCATATGCTGGATAAGTTAGCGGTTCATTCTGATGTGCTGACCCCAAATTAAATCAAAGGACCAAGCTGAAAAGAAAATTAATGAATGAATGAATGAATGAAAAACAAACATTATTATCATTGCAAAAGAAAAATCTGAAGCAAATTAAATATCTGTAATAAAATATTCTCCTTGTAATTTGTACTTGTCAGGATATTTTATTATGGTTTAAAATAAGCATAAGAAACTGTGTCATGTTTGCAATATGCGGTTGCTAGAGGTCTCTCACTGTTTTATGTGTTTGCAAGCATGTATGTGTATCTTGCTTTAAATGTGTTGCAGGAGAGTGTATTGACGTTTTCAAGGGCCCGTGGGAGGCTCACACTGGAGCATCCTGCTCTTTCATCTGCTGCTCGTAAAGAAACACATCGAGAGAGAACTCACAAACAGACTTGAGCAAAGGAGCCTGTCATCCTCATGAAGTGTGGTTGAGTGTATGTGTGTGTTTTTGGGATGGCTGCATGTTTTTTTTTACCCTTGATTACCATGGGCTCCAGGTTTTCTTTTTCTTCATGTTTTCATCTTCATCCTCCATCCTATGTATAGAAGAGTATGAAGATCAGAAAAACATTGTGGCCTAATTTTTTTTCTCAGGGAACCACTGATTCATTCCAACTGCTGGAGAGCTTGCTGTATGGAATTCTAGCCATGTCCTACTGTAAATGAAATACGTCTTTAGTGTAATTCATTGCAAAAGTCTTTTAAGATAGAAAGATAAAGACTTAATGAATGCTATAATCATTCGCTGTATGACCAAGTTAATGATGCAATGCAACCACAAAGGCTGATGCAAGTTTCCTGTGGATGGAGATTTAAATAGCATAACTATTCATTACCTTACAGAGTATTACAGTACCAATTGTTTAGGATCATGATGTCTCGGTGTTACATTAATATTTAGAACTAATCTCATATATGTTTTGCCAGAAGCTGTTTTATTATTGACTTAATGAACTAAAAAGTTTTACATATATATCAAATGTCAAGATTTTATCAGTCTAAACAGTAGACCAAATCAGTAGAATATAAATATAGTGTAATAGTTGGTTGCAAGAAAGCGGACTCAGTTGAAGCATTGAACAAAACAAAAGGTGTTTATTGACGGAATTAGGCACAAGTAGACAGACAAGGGGATGACAAGGTCCAATCGGTCTTTGTCAGTCACGTGCGTTTGTTGTGATTGACGTCACACGTGCGCCATTTTGGTAGTATCACTTCTACGAACAGCAAGACAACAAACAACTCGAGAGATACAAAACAGCGTACATACAAGCCATTTAAATGTCAGGATGGAGAAACACAAGAAAACCGAGAGGACGTTATACATAAATAAACTAAACAAAGATGCCAAGGATCGCTATTCTGAAAAACTGTCCTTTATTCAGGGGGCTATTCCATAAAAGTCGTTTAGAAAAGCGGGGATTAAAGTCAAAAGCCTGACTTCAGTGAGCCAAACTAAACATCCACGCTTAATTTGGTTCCATAACAGTAAGTTGAAGATCATTTGATCTAACTAGTCTGAGTTCAGTTTAAATAGTCTAGATAACTGCTCGTGCACGTTTCTGTCGTGAAACCTTAAAGGTCGATCATAGATACATTGATTATGTTGTGTGCTACCATGGCAACTTCGAGAACTGAAAGAGCTCTGAGATGAGACAGCTGTTCACGGCGAGTGAGCTGCATTAGTTTTTAGAGTTTAAACATGTAATAATTTAAACAAAACAAAATAATACGGCTTGCAAGAGAGAAGGCTGACAAGAAATTGCAGACCGTCTCAATAGGCCACATATGTAGCAATATATTTTAAAATATAAGCCATTATTTAGGCCTATTAACATTAAATATTTGTCATAGTAGATAGAAATTGTACTTGACCGCGCGCGTGAGAGAGAAAGAGAGAGAGAGAGAGAGAGAGAGAATGCGTGCTTACTGCCATTTGTTACTTGCAAGGAAAAGCTTTATTGCATTGGAGCTTCAATATTACATAATGTGCTAAATGTAAGCACATTAAAATGACAACAAAGAGTTGTGCACACACAAGCGGTGGGATTTTTAATTTGCTCCCGAAACTGCTGCAAATAGCTGCTTTCTCTTGGACACGTGTGTTTCCCGCGCCCCGTGGGAAAATATCTTTACATTAAAGTGAGCATACTGCACGGCCCGGATCATCTCCCGATTACACTCAGGGTTTGCAGCTTTAAAGTCATTATTTAAGAAATGTAGTCTGTTTCCTTATATCAGTCAGTGCTTTCGTCTCCCCGTGTTGGCGTGGGTTTCCTCCGGGTGCTCCGGTTTCCCCCTCAAATCCAAAGACATGTGGTATAGGTGAATTTGGTAAGCTAAACTGTCTATAGTGTATGTGTTTCCCAGTGATGGGTTGCAGCTGGAAAGGCGTCCGCTACGTAAATCATATGCTGGATAAGTTGGCGGTTCATTACGCTATATATATATATATATATATATATATATATATATATATATATATATATATATATATATATATATATATATATATATATTAAATCAGTCAGCCCCCTCACAGATCTATCTTTTAAGTTAATATTTTCTACAGGATGCTTTACAATAATATATTTGTGCATATACATTAAATTATTCACTAAGCAACATTTGGAAATAATTTATCAAAAACCAAACTGAAGATCACAGTGCAAAAATTAGTACACCCAAATAAATATGTTGGGGAAAAATGTTAAATACAATTTTAGTAACGAGGAAAAAAAAAATAAATCAACAGAACCTATATAAAATTTAGTTGAAAAAATATAAAATTTAGTTGAAATGTTGTAGTTTGTATTTGTTTTGTTTGGAATAACTTATATGAATTTAAATATATGGTCACACTTTATTTTGGTCCGTTTGTTTAATTTAAGTTACACTGCATATATTTGCCAACTAATTCCATTAGATATATATTTACTATTAAGTGACTATAAAGTTTTAATCATTATTAAGAGGTTAACTAAATTAAAATGGCATCAAACTATGGCAGGTGAATGTTAACATTACTTTGATTACGCTTGAACTTGACTAAGCCTGAGAGTTAGCCTGCCCCAGACCAGGCTAGTTTCCCAGCATAAGTTGCCAGGGTAACTAAGTTTGAACTATCGTAAATTTGATTTATGAAACCGAATCCGCCATTAATAAACCTGACTTACCAAAATAAGCCTGGCTTTTTCTCTAAGCTTGCTTTATGGAATAGCCCCCAGGACATCGATCCATACCAAATAACAGCAAAACAATGGAGTGCCGACCCCTCATTGCTTCCTCAAACCTCCTACCTGGACATCGTTAATTACCTTGTTTATGGTGTAAGTGCATACACTTGTGAACAATTTAGAAACTACAAGTCTTTAGAAGCCCACGGACATTTCACAAACGGAAGTAATGCGGGCAAGTAAATAGCGAGTACATGTAAATTTTGGGGTGAACTATCCATTTAAGTCAAACTACTGATTGACAATGTTTACCTTTGAGCAAAAGCACTTAAGTTCTTTAAAAAGTATTATTTTGCTCAAATAACTGTTTACCTTGTGTTTTGTTTGAATATACCAGTTTTGGTTTTGTCATTACAATAAAAAAATGAAAAAAAAAAACAAACACAAATCTTATGTCATTCTCCATTTATTTACATTTATACATGCATATTTACTCCGGCATTAAGGAACAAAATATACATCAAAAATCACACATCAAACACACTCTTTAGTAGTAAGTTACAAAAATGCAAAGGAATTACTTATGAATGTATCAACTTTTCATATTTTTGCGTCTCACTGCAGCAACCCAGGCCATCCGACGTCTCTTTGTTATTTCTGCCACCTTCCTTCCATATCCTTGCTTCCAAGTGGGAAATTTAAAATATCTGTCGGGATTAATTCTGTTTCCTTTTCGATCGTGCGACTTACTGTTACAGTCCTTAACGCAGCAAGAACGTACCATCGTGTTAGTTTTGAAAAACGCTCAAACCAGCAAACAGCTATCGCGAACTCTGATACTACACAAATGGCGGCCATGTCCCATAATGCAACTCGGTGTTTACGAGCGTGACGTCACCTGACAAAGACCGATCAGTAGGGGCAATAACACAGAAGCCAGTGGTAGGGACAAGATGGCACCAAAATGAACAGCCAGCCAGGAGTAGGAGCAACAGTAGTCAAAACCAGAGCTAGATCCTAGTGCAGGGGTGCTCAACCCTATTACTGGAGATCAACCTTCCTGCAGTTTTCAGTTGGAGCCCATATCAAACACACCTGCCTGTAATTATCAAGTGCTCCTCAGGTTCTAATTAATTGGTTCAGGTGTGTTTGATCAGGGTAGGAGCTGAAATCTGCAGGAAGGTTGATCGCCAGGAACAGGGTTGGTCACCCATGTCCTAGTACAAGCCACGTACTGTAAACTACAGACTGGCAAGCCAGGGAAGTCAGGACATGGGATAGGACTGGAAAAGTATAAGACATGAGACAGGACAGCAAACAGGCAGCAATAATATACAATAATTTAATAAAATAACTAAATCTAAAAGAAAATATTAAATCAAATACAATATCAGTTCAGTATGTTCACTATGTTACATAACTGCCCCCTGCTGGTCATGTCTTTGTGTTAGACCATGTTGTGCTGTGGCGCACAGTACTGCAGCACTGCGTGTGGTCACGTTCATTCACTCGCGCATTCTCAGTAGCCACATCTGTATAAATCCTATTAGAAAGAGCTAGACTGACTTCGACAATTGGATAAAACAGAAACTTAATAAAGACTTCTAAAATGGTTCTAAGGATAAGCAAAACCAAGATTAGAACACAAAATTAAGTAAACACTAGGAACAAACAAACAAAAGTAGTAGCTACAAACAATCAATAAGTAGACAAGAGACCTAGAACAGGCGAGACGAAACGCTCAGTAAGGATACAAGGTTAGGATACAAGACAAGCTCACATGGAACACTAACAAAGAAATGAGAACACACAGCACAAAGCACACGAGACAGGTGAAAACTATCTGGATAAAGCCGCGGTCACACTGGACTTTACTCCCCATAGACTTCCATTCATACGCACGTGAATGCGTCAGACCGGAAACGCAGGGTCATGCATTGAGTTTCGCATCACCTGCGAAATCGCATCACTTGACTGCGTGAGATCAATCCAGGATCAAAACATGACCTCTCTGAACTGAAATTTAAAACGTGGAGCAATCGCTCACTTTTTTAAATGTCTAATCATCTTGTTTAATCCCGCCCCTTTTCGCAGCCCCGTATGACAGAATTTCGCAAGCTCAAACTCTAGTGTGACCGCGGCTAAACAAAAGGGCGGAGCACATGGCTAACACAAATTAAAGCAAAGCAATGTAAACAAGCACATGACAAACAGGGAAACATTAAACACTGACAGGACAGACTAGACTTTCAGGTCAAGATCATAATATATAGAGCAGATTCAAACTATTTAAGCTGAAATGGACTAAGGGTGTAATCACACTAGGCTATCCAAATTAACTTGGGCATGTTTGACCCCTGTTGATTGGCTGGCCCTGGCACGGTTGGAAGAGTTGGGCCAGAGCGCGGTTCAGTTGGGCTGGGGCATAAAACCGAAGACGCCACTTCACTCTTAAGAGACTGTTTCATATGGATTTATTACTCATTCTTACTTCTCAATGAATGCAAACTGTCATAGTTCATCACAGATGCAAACCCCTCAGCTGCCACCTTCAGCAAACCGCCTAATAAGTGCAGCATGATGAATTTTATGAAAATGTATGAATGTCAAAAGCCGGCTGTCGGAGATGAGGGAAGGGGGATAATCATGCCCAGGCTCGATTTAAGGCAACCGTGACTAGTGTGAGTAAACCCTAAATAAATGAGAATAGATCGCAACTTAATAGGTCAGTGGTTCTGAACTTCTAGCAGGGCCTCCAGACTACTTTAAACATAACACTTACTCCCTATCTTTTGGCTTATTCCCTGATCCATGCTTTCTCATTCACAGACATACTCATACTGTACACTACATTCAACACAAAACTATTAAAATAACTAAAATGAATGTATTCCTATAAATGATAAGCTCTATTTTGGTTAAGTTTGTGTGAGAAAGAGAAATTCGAAGTTTTATAGTCAAAAATGTTAAAGGGATAGTTCACCAAAAAATTTAAATGTACTCATTCTTTTCTCATTCTCATTATTTTTATTTCTGTTGACTACAAAAGAATGTTAGAAACCAATAACTTCCATAGTAAGAAAAACAAATACTATGGAAGTTAAGGGTTACCAGTAAATAATAAAAAAAAACATTTTGAGTAACAAAAAATAATAAAATAGTAACAGGAGTCAACAACTGAATAGGATAGAACAGAATAAAAAAAATGCCCATGCAATTTACGATAAACAATATATTTATTGTCTAAAAGTCTAAAAGCAGTCTAGTAAAAACTGAATACAACATAACTAAACTAAATACAATTGAAAAAAAAATGAATTAGAAATTAATAGAATGTATGATTTTTGGGAGATGACCTAATTCCATTGGTCTATTACAGGGGTGCCCAAACTCAGTCCTGGAGGGCCGGTGTCCTGCAGCCTTTAGCTCCAACTTGCCTTAACACACCTGCCAGGACATTTTCAGCAAGCCTACTAAAGCTGCAGTCACACCAGAGTTTGAGCTTGTGAAATTCTGTCGTGCGGCGCTGCGCAAAGGGGCGGGATTAAACAAGATGATTATTATATAATTATATATTATAAAATACGAGTGATTGCTCCATGTTTTAAATTTCTGTCCAGAGAGGTCATGTTTTGATCCTCGATTCGTCTCACGCAGTCAAGTGATGCGATTTTGCAGGTCAGAGTTCACCAAGCTTGAACTCTGACGCATGACCTTGCGTTTCCGGTCTGACGCATTCTCGTGCGTATGAATGGAAGTCTATGGAGGGAAAAGTCCAGTGTGACCGCAGCTTAAGAGCTTGATTAGCTAGCCCAGGTGTTTCTAATTGGGGTTAGATCTAAACTATGTAGGACACTGGCCCTCCAGGACCGAGCTAGGACACCCCTGGTCTATTAGAACATGGTGAACATTAGAACAGAATAGTCAAATTATTTATGATTTTATTTTTGAATTACTGTTACATATGTTCATTTTGCAGCACAATGTATCGTATTCATGTAATTCATGTATTCTCTATGTTAAATTGAATCAGACAGATCTGGGGCCTGTTTTAGTAAGGAGGCTCAACCAACTCTGAGATTTAACTTGAACTCTGAGTTTTTAATCTCTTGGTAAGTAAACTCAGAGTTTTCTGTTTCAGAACAGCTGATCTGAGTTGGGTCAATCAACTTTGAGTACACTAACTCAAAGTTAAGCTGAGGTCACACTAGAGTTTGAGCTTGCGAAATTCTGTTGTACTGCGCTGCGAAAAGGGGCGGGAATAAACAAGATAATTAGACATTTAAAAAAACAAGCGATTGCTCCATGTTCTAAATTTCTGTCCAGAGAGGTCATGTTTTGATCTTCGTTTGGTCTCACGCAATCATGTGATGCGATTTCGCAGGTCAGAGTTCACCAAGCTTGAACTTTCCACCGCAGCAAACTGCGAAACTTGACGCATGATCCTGCGTTTCCGGTCTGCGTATGAATGCAAGTCTATGGGGAGAAAAGTCCAGTGGGACCGCAGCTTTAAGCTCGCACACCGCAACTATAAAAAGGCATTATCAATGGAGCGCAGATATTAGAAGTAACCATGGCAACATCTATTAAAAAAAAAGAGAGACATTTCTTTCTCCAGCTGAACTTGATGTGCTCATGCAAAGTTATAGCAAATATGATCATATATTTAAAAAAGCAACACCAGTGCATCAGTGAAACAGAGATTGTAACATGGGAAAACAACTGCTCAAGTTAATGTGTAAGGTTACATTTAAAATCTTTAAGTATAATAAAATAAGTAATGTAATGTGTGACGTTTATTGACTTATCACTTGAAAAAGTGGGGAATTGGCCGTAATTTTGAAGTTTTTTTCAGATGTAATTGCATTAATCTACATAAAATAGGCTACTGCATAGTTTCTACAACAAATTTGACAAAACAAGACTGCATATAACCTTAACTTAATGTTCAGTAAAAATGTTTAATTTCCCACGTTTACACCTGTTTATCAGTTTAAGATGATTTCTAAAGTTGAGTTTTTAATAGATTTAAAAGTGCACTTGTGTGTCTGCCTTTTTTATTGATCAAGTGGAGGTTGATATGACATTTAGAATGTAAGCAGAACTAAAAAATTGTTTTTAGAACAAGTAATAATCCCATTTATCTATTTACAGTACATGTCCCTGTCGAAAGACAGTGAATGTAAGAATTATTTAAAAAGGACAAGCAATTATCGTGACTGTTCTTTGTGTGACTGTAATGTATAGGCAATGTTTCCATTTAAAAATGCAAATTAAATTTATGCGCAAAACTGGAATATCACATAAAAGAGGTGTGAATAAAGCAGCGTTTCCATCCAACGAGTCAAAGAAAACAAAATCGTCCTTTCCTGATTATCTGGCTCCAAATATCAACAGAATAAAACAGAATCTCCAAAATGCACATAAAAATAGGTGGATGGAAACGTAAGGCTAAGGTGGGAAATACAGCTTCATCTTTAAAAAAGGGGAGGAGACCGACAGAAACAGTTTACAGAATAAAACCTGCTCCTGACCAGGTTAGGTTCACAGAGTAAATTACCACGGTAACTGACTCGGAGTAAAAGTTACCTCTCTTTCAGAAACGGGCTTGACTTACCCTGCTTTCTCGAGTTTGACAAACCTGCCATTTCAAAACAGAAAATCCAGAGTTTCTCTCATTTCAGGCTTAACAAACTCTGAGTTTTCACTTAACCTCCTTTCTGAAACAGGGCCCTGGTCTAGCAGAATTTATTAAAAATGCAAACCAGTATAGTATATAATAGAACGGTTTAAATAAGACTACAGGAAAAAAAAAATTACATTGTGTTCTGTTGAGCTAGTTCCAACAAAGAATGGATAATGCAAGCAGATACATGTGGAAAATATTTAGATGCATAGTGTTACAACCCTGATGTTAAGTGTCTAGGACACAGAGTAACAGTGAAAAGTTTAACATTGGTTGGGGGGGGGGGATGTGTGGATCAGCCACCAGAAAGCAGCTGTTTGAGGATGAGTGGCCAAATTGTTGCTCAGGTAAATTTAGCTGTTTACGTTTTGTTCAATATACTGGGCTCCTTGCATTCTGTATCCAAATGCATATTATCTTTGGACGGCAGGGGAGGGACTGTGTTTCAAAGCCATGCCTCCTGAACTCACAAACGCGCACACCACGACATGATAGCAGACAACCCACTAGTTCATGTCATTTGCCAGTTAGAAATGTAGTTAGTGGTTGGCCGGCGGCGTGCAGGAATTACATTTGTTACTAAGCTACACTTACATACTATTTCAGAGCGAATATTCAGAGTAGCATGGTAAACAGTATAGGGATGCTGTCATTTTTCAAAAATAAACCAATGTGAATATAAATGTGTTTTGTTGTTAAACTAAATAAAAATCTACATTATCAATGCTGTAAAAGATCCCTGAAAACTGAAAATCAATCTTTTGTAGGAAGATTTCAGTGGCTGAACAACACTTCTGTGCATATAACCCATTCATAACACAACACACTCTACATCAGCTTTGGGGGACTAAAATAGTTTTAAAACATAACATTACCTGTCTAACAGAAACACTTCAGCCATGGTGTAGTCCTTCCTCCAGCATGCAATAGTAACTCCAATATTGATTCAGGATTTTAAAAAGTTTCAATTCAGCATTTGATTTTACCGCGACTGTGACTGTCTCGTCTGCACGTGAATGCGCAGTGTGCATGCGCTAATGGCGGATATGAGTGAACAGAGATGCGCAGAAGCCCAAATCTACATTTGTTGACAGACAGTTTGGGCTACTTATCGGAATTATGGGGGATGTCGGCCCGACAGTATTTAATTGGATAACCATTTTTTAGTTTTATGCCTTACCCAGAATATAAAAACACATATAAACACATTAAATCAATTACTTCAATCATTACTATTGGACTGTGAAGAGACTTTCTACCAGAAAAATGTTCCGAAAAATGTTTCTGAAGACAATCACCTACTGCACCTTTAGCCTACCTGCATTATGGCCTTTTCATATTGACTTTAATTTGAGTTTTCTTTGTAGCTTCATAAAATACACCCACACCCCTAGACACACATGCATAAACATACATAAAAAGTACACCTACAGCAGACACACACTAGTGTCACTTCCAGAGACAACAGGGCTGAGACAGCGCTAATTATTGTAATGCATCAATTTGTGTAAATGTAACTGCAATGTTTAGAGTGGTGACAGAACATTGGATATTTTCTTTTTCAAACATCTCATTTTATGGGGCCTTTGGGTAACATCTTCTCCGTACAGGCTGATGGTCATATGTTGCATTTTGGAAGAGAAGCTGTGAAGAACTAAGATGCTTGAACAGCTGGCATGTGCCATGTTGAGAGCTCACATTCATCTCCAGAGGAAACTGAACACGGATGGGGTCCAGGCCTCTATGGACACCTGATGTTCCACTAATTGGCCACGGGTGTGACTCTGCTGGCAGGGCTTTGAGGCATAGACAAGCAGATATTAAGTAGAACACATTTCGTCTTATTACCAAAAGTGGATTTTGCGTGGAAGGCAAAGGTACGATTTGATTAAATTATTTTCTGTGCTTAATGGAAACTCTTACCTGTGTGAAAGCATCCATTACCCCACTCAAGGGTTTCAAGGCTGTTTACAAAAAAGCTGTTCCATCTACCCACCTGCTTAATAAAGACAAAAAAATGCTGTGAATCTCAGAGCTTTTTGTGTGCTCTTGCAGTATTAGATGATGTTCTGATAAGTGCTTTTAATGAAATAGAAATTACTAAACAAGAAATGCAGAATCCCATCCTCTCTGATCTTTTTCTAAATGTGTCAGGGTGAAGACATCACTCTCACATGTTAATCTGTTGTCACTTATGCATCAATTCTCTCAGCTTTTCTGCAAATTTCCAGGAAAACAGTCATGGCCCTCTAAGTGTCAGGCAATCACTGAAACCATCTTTTTCACTAGGACCCGTGCTCTCACATTCCTGACAGAAATGTTCATACTATAGGGGGGATAAATGTGTTAGTATTGCTTACCATTGGAAAACTTATAATGTTAATTTGGTCACATGAAGAATGTCTTAGCCAATTAGCCAATCAGCTTTTAGTCTCTTTCCCTGCATACTGCCATAGAGTCAGCATTAACATTAGTGGTTATGTTTTTTAGGCTGAATGTTTCAGGCTTGCCTTCAATAGGCTTTGTTCCTGCTCTCAGAGTTCTGATCACTGACACCTCGCACACCTAACACAGCAATGCTGTGTTTACACCTAACGCAGAACGCGCAGATAAATCGGGATATTTGCACGTAAATAGACACGTGAACATTTTGAGTTTACTCGCTTCATTTGCACGTCAAATCCGCTTCATTCATGCGTCAAATTCACTGAACAATAGACGCGGATTCACGTCATGGGCAGGGCTTCTGTCTGCCTGGTGACTGTCGCTTCGTTGCTAGATGGCTAACATGGATTTTATTGAGAGAATAACTGTGTTTATGTGCTTTATAAAGGCTGAAAAACAGCGTTGATATGTTTGTAGCCTTGTCTGAGTCCACTAGATCCTTTCAGAGGTGCACCAAGCACTGTGAGTTCATAAACTCCTCCAGAAACTTAACCTGGATGATGGAGGCTTTCAGCGGTGCTTCTGACTGAGCCGAGCCCAGTTTGATCAACTGTTGTCCGGTGTCTGCAGGAGAATTTCCCCCTGGAACACCAAGAACAGGCGCTACGTCATAAGCAAGCCCCTACAAGAGAAAGCTTCTGATTGGTTAATGTGGCACGAATGTCCGCTGAAGTTCAGATTTTCAAACTCGAGCGATTCATGCGAAATGCGCGTTAAGCTCAACTTCATGCCATTCGCGCCACCTCATTTGCGCGTATCACGCCGCAGGATGTCTATTCGCGTCTTTGCATTCACTTAACATGTAAATCAATCACGCTTGACGCTTCTTCCGCGTCTGGTGTGAACGCAGCATAATACTCCAGACTTTATTTCAAACATGTAAAAAATAAAATAAATGCAATACTCCTTGATAAATCAGGGACTAAGCCAAAGGAAAATGAATGAATGATAAATACAATTGTTGTAAAAGGTGCTGTATGTAGGTTTTGACTTTGCAGATATTTAAGAAACATACTATGTGAGCATTCTTGTTTATCTAATAAAACAATGCTAAAGTCAGATATTCTGCTTTGAAAATTTCCATTACGTGCCGGAACGCTGTCTTTGTTTTGATTCTTTTAACCCTTAAATCCAGTTTAGCCAATTATATTTCAGCACCCTGCATTGCCTTGGTGGAAAACAGCGTATTTCATTCATTCATAAGGAAGGCTCTCAAAGCGTCCATGACTTATGTAAGATCGCAATCAACTCACATTATTAGCATTTAAAACTGAATAAAACACATGAGGTGTACCTGAGGTTATCATTGTCAGTTTGTCCTGTTGTTCAGCTGTGAGAAATAGAAACCGTTTCTAAAATATCAGTTCGAGGTGTTGGCTAGAACAAAAAAGCTATGTGGAATGTGGAAAATATTCTTTCTATCGCGTACCGTTGCACGGTTTAAATCAGCCTTTAGGCTCGATAGTCAGACTTACCTCTTTTGGTCCTCAATCTGGCAACCTATGATTGCTTTTGTTTTGATCCAGGAATGCAATACCTAGTTCCACCACTGGGTTTCAAACTTACATACTGCACCTTTTAGCAAAGCAAATAATTTAACTCAATACAAAACAAATTTAACTCATACATGTACAAAAAGGAATTGGAAGAAGCATATGCTTATTTAATCCCAAATCTTCTCTAATCTACATCAACAATAAATAACAGTCCATAACAATTCAATTCAACTCAAATTTATTTGTATAGTGCTTTTTACAATAATTATTGTTTCAAAGCAGCTTTCCAAAAGATTCACATTACTGCATTACAATTAAATTAGGTCGAAGTTACAATCAAATATAAGTGATTATATGTATGTATAAGCATGAACTAACTTTTCTGCATCTGAGATGGATAGCATGGAAGGCATTTTTTTGTGAGAGATGAGAGATATGATTTTCAAAAGTTAAGTTGCTGTGTAATATTACACCCAGATCTTTTACAGTACAGCTAATACTAACATTGTAACCCTCTAATTGCAGACCAAGTTGTGAGATCTGCTGTGTACAGGATTTTGACCTCAAATACTCAGAATTAAGACTGCTGTTTTGTCTGTATTTAAAAGAAGCAAATTGTTGGTCATTTGGTCTTTTACATTTTTAATACACTCAGTTCGCTTAGACCATGGATGGGCAAACTTGGTCCTTGAGGGCCGGTGTCTCTGCATAGTTTTGCTCCAACCCTAATCAAATACACCTGCCTGTAGCTTTCTAGTGATCTTAAAGACACTGATTAGTGTGTTCAGGTGTGTTTGATTAGTGTTGGAGCAAAACTTTGCAGGGACACCGGCCCTCCAGGATCAAGATTGCCCATCCCTGGCTTAGACAGTTCAGATGTCTCATCAGGTTTTGTTGAAATATATAATTGAGTATCATCTGCATAGCAGTGAAAGCTGATCCTGTGTCTTCTAATAATGTCTCTCAGGGGTAGCATGTATATTGTAAACAGCAAACATTCAGTTAAGTATGACTTACAGTAAACCATCATAAAGCCTGTCTCTGAACAGCTGTAAAATTTAAGCAATCTATGAGGATGATAGTGTTGAATGCAGCGCTAAGATCAAGTAAAATTAATAATGTGATGTAGCCTCTGTCAGCAGCAAGAGTAAATCGTTGATTATTTTCACTAATGCGGTTTCTGTACTGTGATGAGGTCTGAAACCTGACTGAAACACTTCAGAAACATTGTTCATCTGCAGAAAGGAGATTAATTAGGCAGAAACAACTTTTTTTTGTATTTTAGACATAAATGGAAGATTTGAAATAGGCCTATAATAATAACAATAGCATAAAATAAAGTAGGCCTATAATTATAACAATAATAACAATCTATAACAATAAATAATAATCAAATCATGATTTCAAATCATCAAATCCTTACATAATGATCAAATTACCTCCATAATTTTGTAATGTCATTCTTTTCTAGTACTTTTTTCTAACTAAATAAACAGTAGAAACAGCAATCAAATATGTTCTTTTTTCATATACATTCTGAAAAACATACTGTATGCTTATACTGCTTTTTGAAGCAGGTTACACTTGAATACTGCTTGAGCTCCAGATCTAATCCGTTCCACAATTTCACTCCACACACCAAAACACAAAAACCTCTTAATGTTGAATGAACAAAAGGATGTTTAAAGTTACACTCTCTCCTAAAAATATATCTCCCTTCTCCATTAATAAAACATTTTGCACTATAAATTGTGTGGCGTGATTAGTGTTCTTGAATATGCTTTACCTTATTTAATACAGTGATACTTCTAGAAAGTTTATAATGTACATAATTTAAGTGAGGATTCCAGCTTAATTTTTCATCTAGTATCATCCCAAAAAAAAATTATTTATTTATTCTTTCTGTCCTTATCATCTATTTGTATTTGAACTTGAGTACTCTTTATATTTCTTACTGTAGTTTTATTTACATTTAATGATAACTTATTTCAATCAAACCATTGTTTTTAATTTTTTGACCTCAAAAGTAATTGTCTCTAATAATTATTTTGAATTTGCCCCAGAACAAATAATATCTGTATCGTCTGCAAATAAAACTTACTTTACTATTTTTGACACTTTGAAAATATCGTTTATATATAACAAAAATAACTTTGGACCAAGTATTGACCCCTTTGAAATTCCACAAATAATGCTCAAACATGTAGATGAATATTTCCCAACTTCACAAACTGTTTTTCTTTCTTTTAAATATGTTTTCATCCAATGCAATACTACCCCTTTTAATCCATATTCAATAATTCATTCATTTTCCTTAGGCTTAGTGGCTTATTAATCAGGGGTTGCCACATTAATGAACCGCCAACTATTTCAGCATATGTTTTATGCGGATGCCCTTCCAGCTGCAACCCAGTACTGGAAAGCATCCATACACTCTTGCATTAACACACACACACCCATACACTATGGCCAATTTAGTTGATCCAATTCACCTATACCCTATGTCTTTGGACTGTGGGGGAAACCTGAGCACCCGGGAAAAAACATGCAAACTCCACATAGAAATGCCAACTGGACCTTCAACAGTGATAACCACTGAGCCACCATACCACCCCTTAATCTATATTATTCAGGTTTAACTAATAATAAATCATGATCGGTTGTGTCAAAAGCTTTTTTAAGATCAATTAAACTCCAAACTGCTTGTAATCTCTGGCATTTGCAATTTCCTAAACCAAACCAATTAATGCCATTGAAGTTATACTGTTTGGTCTGAATCCGTATTGACTGGTATAATTAAATTTATATCTATCTAAAAATGTATCTAGAATTTTTCTAAAATTTTGGTGAACAGATGAATAGTTGATTTTGGTATTTGTTATATTTTGATATTTGTTATATACAGTGCATCAGGAAGGTAGTCATAGCCCTTCACTTTTTCCACATTTTTTTATGTTACAGCCTTATTCTATGATGGATTAAACGCATGTATTTCCTCAAAATTCTACACACAAAACCCCATAATGACATTTTGAAAAAAAAAGATTTTTTGAAATTGTTGCAAATTTATTAAAAATAAAAAACCTGAAAAATTACATGTACATAAGTATTCACAGCCTTTGCTCAATACTTTGTTGATGCACCTTTGGCAGCAATTACAACCTCAAGTCTTTTTAAATATGATGCCACAAGCTTGGCACACCTGTCTTTGGGAATTTTTGCCCATTCCTCTTTGCAGTACCTATCAAGCTCTATCAGGTTAGATGGGAAGCGACGGTGTATAGCCATTTTTAGATCTCTCTGGAGATGTTCAATAGGATTTAGGTCTGGGCTCTGGCTCGACCACTCAAGGACATTCACCGAGTTGTTGTGAAGCCACTCCATTGATATTTTGGCGGTGTGCTTTGGGTCATTGTCCTGCTGGAAGATGAACTGTCACCCCAGTCTGAGGTCAAGAGCACTCTGAAGCAGGTTTTCATTCAGGATGTCTCTGTACATTGCTGCATTGCTTCACCTGTCCCTCTATCCAAAGAGTTCCATTTTAGTCTTATCAGACCAGAGAATTTTGTTTCTTGTGGTCTAAGAGTCACTAAGTCTAGTTTCTCTGTGGTCTAAGAGATGCCTTTTGACAAATTCCCGTCGGGGAGTGGCTTCCATCTGGCTACTCTGCCATACAGGCCTGATTGGTGGATTGCTGCACAGGTGGTTGTCCTTCTGTAAGGTTCTCCTCTCTCCACAGAAGAACGCTGGAGCTCAGACAGAGTGACCATCAAATTATTGATCATCTCCCTGACTAAGGCCCTTCTCCCCCGATCACTCAGCTTAGATGGCCAGCCAGCTCTAGAAAGAGTCCTGGTGGTTAAACATCTTCCACTTACGGATGATGGAGACCACTGTGCTCATTAGAACTTTCAGAGCAGCAGAAATTTTTTCTGTAACCTTCCCCAGCCTTGTGCTTCGAGACAATCCTGTCTATGGGTCTACAGACAATTCCTTTGTCTTCATGCTTGGTTTGTGCTTTGACATGCACTGTCAACCCTGGGACCTTATATAGACAGGTGTATGCCTTTTTAAGTCATGTTCAATCAACTGAATTTACCGCAGGTGAACTCCAATTAAGCTGCTGAAACATCTTAAAGCCGCGGTCACACTGGACTTTACTCCCCATAGACTTCCATTCATATGCACGCGAATGCGTCAGACTGTAAACACCGGGTCATGCGTCGAGTTTTCCAGGTTGCTGCGGTGCAAAGTTCAAGCTTGGTGAACTCTGAGCTGCGAAATCACATCACTTGACTGCGTGAGACCAATCCAGGATTAAAACGTGACCTCTCTGAACAGAAATGTAAAACATGGAGCAATCGCGCGCTTTTTTTAATGTCTAATCATTTGTTTAATCCCACCCCTTTTCGCAGCGCCGTACGACAGAATTTCGCAAGCTCAAACTCTAGTGTGACTTCGGCGTTAGAATGATCAGTAGAAACAGAATGTACCTGAGCTCAATTTAAAGTTTCACTGCAAAGGCTGTGAATACTTATGTACTTATGTAAAAGTGAAGCACTATGAATACTTTCCGGATACACTGTGTATTCTGCAGTCCAGTCTAACGCTCACCTACCTGAACTTACCTGATTTACTTCCTGGCTACTGTTTTCTGGCTCCCTCGTTAATATTTGCTGGCTTCCTTGTTGTCTCCTTGTCCTGTGTTCTTATCGTGTGGTTAGCTCATCCAAATCATCTTTGAAGACTATCAGATAGTCAAAGATGGCACCAGCATGTTACATGTTTGTGTTTATTACGCTCACTCTGTCCTTTTGTCTGAACTCTGTTTCATCACTACTGATCCGATCACTCAACACTTTTGGATTTTATCATATTAGCTGTGCGAATCTCAGTTTATTAAAGGAACTGATATATTCTGTGCCAGTGCATCTGGAGCCCTGGGACCTTCCCATGGTTAAAGCTGCTCTTCCTGAATGCTAGGTCAGATAAAACTTTTTTCCTGCAAGATCTTTTTTACATCAAAAAAGTTGGACTTTATGTTTTTAACAGAAACATGGCTGGACTCAAAAGACACCAGCATTTAAAGTCTGGATCAGTCTGAATCAGTCTTTAAGTCTGGATCATTATTAAAGTTTTTAATTTAGTCTTTTGTTGAATTTTTGCTGCTATTATTTCAAAAAATCTTTCACCAATGTGTACTTTCACTTTAGACTGTTAAATATGGGTATTCTGATGTTATGATATGCATTCTGCCTATGAATTGCAATGCATGGATGCAATGCAACATTAAAAAATAAATAAATCAATAAAATTTGTGAGCTGAGAGAGAAACACGCTCAAGCTTGAGTATTGAGTTTCTTCTGCTTCTTGAGCTGTAATCCTTAAACTGATATAACCCTAAGCATGTGAATTTGCATTGACTGTTAAAGAGACATTGTAAACTCTGAAGAAATGTGCAAAGTTAAACCATGATGAAGTGGCCGGAATACACCTGCACTGAATATAAGGCACCAGATTGGACAAAAGTGCAGTTTTCATGTAGAAAGAGAGAAAGAGAGAGACTCTTGTGAAATATACCTACAGTTCATTGCTCGGTAGAGCAATTTAGATCTCATCTCTTTCAGTGCATTCACTGTTAAATCAATAACAACTCAAATCAGATCACAGTCAAATTACTCTTTTTAAAAAAGTATAAAGTATAAAAATTTATATATTTTAACTAATATATTTATCCAAAGTTAAAATAGAAATCATAAATTACATATTTGATTATTTGGCTATGATAAACAATATTAAAATCACTTAAATAATATTAAAATAAACATTCAAATAAAAAAAACAAGAGAACGAAAAATGGTATGACTTTGATTGTAAAACACTAAGGAAAAACTTAAGAGAACTAGCAAATCAGACAGAACTGATTTACATCTTTAGGATTGCGAGGAGCTAAAAAAATGATAAAAACACAATCAGAAAAAAAGAAAGACCAGTACATCCCAAAACAGCACAAAACAATTTAACAATCTGTTGATTCAAACTATTTCCTGGACAACTGGAACTTTCTTAATAAAAAGAAACATGAACAACTAACAATACAAGATGGAAACACCTGGAAAAAAACACTTATGGAACAATCATACAAAGCAAATATTCGGCAAATACCAAAACCATTAGACTACCCAAATAAAGAAAAAGAGCTAATAAGAATCCTACTATCCTTAATAAATTAATTAAAAAACATAAATTAAAAAAATCCCAATCGGCTATATTGAAACTCTTCAATTTAGTTCTGAGTGTTGGTCATTTCACTGAGATGTGGAATAAAGGACTAATAATTCAAAAGTGGAGACCCTAACAATTACAGAGGCATCTGTGTGAGCAATAATCTGTTCTGCAACATCATTAACACCAGTCGGCTTTCTTACAGAGCACAATGTCCTCAGAATAAGTCAGATTGGGTTTCTGCCAACAGAACATTAGACCATATCTTCACCCTTCGGACTCTGAGGGACAAATACAACAATCAAAACAAAAATAAAAAAAAAATATTTGCTTGCTTTGTATATTTTCATAAAGCATTTGTTTCAATTTGGCATGGAGATCTGCTGTCTGAACTTCTAGAATCAGGTATTGGCGGTAAAACATACAACATTATAAAAACAATGTACTCAAACAATCAGTGTACAATTAAAAATTTGAAATAAGCAAACAGAATTCTTCACTCAGGTGCGGGGTGTGAGATAGGGCTGTCCACTCACCAACTCTCTTCAATATTTACATCAAATTAATTGGCAATGCTCCTAGAGCAGGCAGATATGCAGAGTCTCACATCATACCACTACAACGTAAAGTTCCTGCCATATGCAGATAATCTGGTGCTGCTGTTGCCAACAGAACAGTGTCTACAGCAGCAGCTGGGTATCCTGCACAGCTTCTGTCAGACCTGGACCCTGACCATCAACCCAAAGATAACCAAACAGTAACATTCCAGAGAAAAAAAAACAGATGTAAGGGGAAAGAAACACAGTTTTACCCTTGGTATGAGTATAAGTTGAACCTGCCACAAGCTCTACAAGCCTTGGGTTGAAACTAAGTGGTATTAGAAAGCAAAATCTGGCTGTGAATTAACTGGAAGAGAAAATAAAAAGGCCCTTCTTTGCCATTATTAAATCAACACAAATAGAAATTCCAATTTGAATCTTGCTGAAAATTTTTCAGTCTGTGATTGAACCTATAGTGTTAAATGGGAGTGAAGTGTGGGGACCTATTCTCAGTCATGAGTTTGATAAATGGGATAAAATCCAATTGAAACTCTTCTGTACATGCAGAGGTCTGTAGGAACAGCCTAAGGGTACAGAGGAACACACCCAGCAATTATGCCAGTATCCTCTACTCATGCGCATTGAGAAACGCCATCAAAAATGCATGACCCCAACTCTTGTTCCAACCTATAACTTTAAAGCACTCAAAAACCAAGAAATAGACATTGAAAAAGTCCCCTGATTCAGACCTGAAGCTACAAACACAAAACATGACTAACAGCAGGCAGCATCAGGACACTGACAAGTGCATTCACAAAATTAAGCCCAACCAAATTATAAATGCAAAGTAAAAAAAAAAAAAACTTAAATGTTATTTAGACCTAAAAAAAGATTATACATATGACAGCAACATACCTACGTGCAGTAAATGACAGTAAATTAAGAACAACAATGATGAAATGCACACTGAGTGGTCACAATATGACTGTAGAGATGGGCTGATACAAACAGAACTGGCAACCCAGAGAGAACCGCATCTGCCCACACTGTGCCCAGGCAGAGGTGGAGATAAAGGAAGGCTTCCTCACCCGCTGCACAAACTATCAGCACATGAGAAAAACATTCTACCCCAAACACCAGGACATTTACCCTTAATTCACAAAGTTAAACAATAAAACACAACTTCAATATTTACTAGGGGAACAAAAAACAGATTTTATCCCTCACAATACATTAACGGCTTTATTTATTATCTTTGACTACTACTATTACTATTTACTGTGTTTACTTTGCACTTTTATATATTAAGAGATTGTGGAATCTACTTAAAAGATTCAGTTGTGTGAAAAAGGGCTTAAGAAATTGCTTGAAATTGGCAAATACAATCTACAGGTGCAACCACTCCTCTAATTAGGGGTATATAAGGGGCACATGAGAGATGGCACATTAGGTTATTGCTTTAGAGCCAGCAACATCTCGTTGTGAGAAGTTGGAAGAAGGCAATTCCCCAGCAATGTTACAGTGCATTCAGCAACAGTTCCTGGGTGTTCGTCTTCTGTCTGTGGGTCCAGCATGTTGATGCAGTGCGGCACACAGAACATAACACATTCTGAGCAGCTGTTTGTCTGTTTTGAAGGTCAGCACAAGGGAAATGCCATCTCGAAACAGTGGTTGTCTCACTGAATTGTGGATGCTATCACTTTCGAGTACCAAACTCAAGGTGAGCTGTGCCCGCCTGGGGTGAGAGCACACTCAACAAGGAGTGTTCCTTTCTCCTGGGTGCTTTGTGCATCTCTAAGGCCCCGTTTACACTGTCAGGTCTTGATGCCAAATTCCGATTTGTTGCCGATATCTGATTGTACCTGTCTGTTTACACATTCTTTTTAATTGTGGCCCATATCCGATTCATGTGTTAACACTTGGCAAACAATTTACGACGTCACGCATGCGTAAAGGCAGGTTCTAGAATCTGCACCACACTAGCCACGATGGAAGAAATTGTTTTTAGCTGTGTGAAATATGCGAAGTTAGCCCAACTTTAAAATAAGGAGAGCAAGGATCATTTTTGTGGGTACGAGAAAGATCTCAAGTCTGGTGGGAGTAAATTGTGGCGACTGACCACTTTCCTCCTCCATGTTTCCTTTGTTGTTGTTGTTTACCGCAATGGTGTCTCTGCACATGCTCTTCTACACCATCGACGTCATTAAACCGCAGAGTTTGTCAAAACATTGTCAAAAGTTTATTGATGTGCAAAACAGAATGCCTGTTTACATGATAGTCGCATTGTCACATATCGATTTACATCTGATTTATTCAACATATAAATAAGGCCTAAAACCAATCTCGGAATATCCGAATGCATACATTTTTTTCATGTTTACACGGAACAGATTCGATCTGTGTCATATGAGCAAAAAATCGAAATAGGGTCACATTTAACTGGCAGTGTAAACGAGACCTAACAGACATCTGTAAATCTGCAGATTGAGCAGCATATAACACATTTGCATGATTCTACAGATTTTAAGTGGGGCTGGTTTAGATTTAATACATATTGTTTATAAATCCAGATTTAAAACTTGCGATTTCTTAGTAATTTTTTTATTAACTTTTATTATTTAATTAGTGTTACCTTGGGGGTTTTTTTAATGCAATATATGAATTATTGGCAAACATGTCAATAAATGCGAATACAATTATTGAAAATGTTGCTTACTTCTGCGTTTGGAACAAAGTGCTGCCATATGCCTCTTTTCACCCAAGTGGATATTTCTCAAATTACAAGAAACAGAGCTTTACTGCTGTTAATTGGATGACAAAAGCCAATATCATGGACAATAGGCTTTAAATTCAGTGATATGCCCTAGAACAATATATAAATAAATAAATAAATAAATAAATAAATAAATAAATAAATAAATAAATAAATAAATATCTCCCTGGGTTCGCGTGGGTTTCCTCCGGGTGCTCCGGTTTCCCCCACAGTCCAAAGACATGCAGTACAGGTGAATTGGGTAAGCTAAATTGTCCGTAGTGTATGAGTGTGAATGTGTGTGTGGAAGTTCCCAGAGATGGGTTGCGGCTGGAAGGGCATCCACTGCGTAAAATCGTGCTGGATAAGTTGGCGGTTCATTCCGCTGTGGCGACCCCGCAAGGGACAAAGCCGACAAGAATGAATGAAATAAATAAATAAATAAAAATAAATTGATTTGAAGTGGTCCATTGGAATCTATACAGGTTCCGAAAGAATTAATTAATTCAACCATCCCTGATAATCAGATCTTAATTTAAATAATTTAAAGCTTTGGAATTATTCAGTTTGCCACATGAGACTAGATAATTTTGCATACTTAAGCCATCAGTTCCACTGTAAGAAGTGACCACAGAGATTTTAGTCTCTGAATCATCTTTCACGACTCGCATAGAGCTTCAACATTTTGTATGTCATATTTATATATTTACAACAATTCCTCCATCTGTCAGAAGTTCAAACCACATAATTTGTTTCAAATACATACTTTGTTTTGTTGTATTTTTCAATGGCATACAGCCCAGAAAGTTTGCCTTCAATACAGCACCTTGAACTGGAAACAATACCAAACCAAAAACCGTTGGGTCTCATTCACTAATAATTGCGTGCAATATTCACATGTATAAATCTATGCGTACATACAGTATGGTTAGTTAATGAGACTCAGTGTTCTTATCAAAATGTTCTTTCATTTTTATATTGTGAATTTTGTAAAATGGTCTGAGGCCACTTACAGGCATTATGCAGATGCTCTAGAAGTGCACTGACATAATCTAGCAGGTGACATTCTGGTTTTCCCTCTGACAACCATGATTCCTGCAACAACTTCAAAGGCCCTCTCATTGTACAGTATGTTCAAAAACGAGCTCTGTTGTTATACTGCTGATAAATGCACCCCTGCCAGATTATGCCTCCTTTCATTTGCCAGTATATGAATAGGGTTAGGATTAGGTGTTTAGTGGGGCTAGGATTCAGTGAGGGGGTGCATCATTTGGCAGGGTTGCATTTAGGGCTCCATGATTCTGAATAAAATGACAACCATATTTTTATTTAGCTTAGAATAAAGATCATGATTCTCTTACAATTATGTAGAACTTTATTTGAAAGATTTACCCCTGAATATTAAGTTGAAGGAATAAGACAATACTCTTTGCTTCACTCAAATTGAATGTAATGAATGAAAATGTAATGCAATGAGAATGAGAAATCAGAAATGTAATAAAAAAAAAATCAAATTTGCCAAAAATAGGTTTATTGTTATTTAATGCTCAACATTGTATGCTAATCTAAACGTTTCTCTAAGTATTATTTTATTACTGTTATTTCTCAAACAAATGGTTAAAAATAGTATATATATTATATTAGGCCTGTTGTTGGTTAAAATGCTACATTTTGTATAGACTTGGGGTGGTGGACTTAAGTAGACTTTAATAGTTCTGGTCATTAAATCAAAGGAAAGGAAGCACATCAGAATACAGCTATTCATAATTCTGAAGTTCAATTATTATGTTTGACACATATGCTTGCAATCATTGACAACATTATTAAACTTTTTTGACTAAAGTCAAACATTTGTCATTATCAGATTCCCTCTTGCATCATATTCAACGTTATATACTGTATGCAAGAGTACTTATACTGACAATGTTAAATGTTGATTCTGACAGACAGCACTCTGTATTCAGTATGAAAGAAAATAAAAACATAAAAAACATTGCCTGTAGTAACCCAGCTAGCAAAATTAATGTGGCTCAAATCCGGCCCACACCAGACATTTACATCCGGCCCACATACTTAATGGAATAATGGCACTTGGGCGGTCCGCTCCTGTTTGCCAGATCTGGGACACAACTAAGCCATAGCAATATCACAAATTAGCCAGAATTCAACCAAATGAACCAGAACTGACCCTATTCTGGGACACAGTTTGCTTTTATTCTGGCCCAAGTCTGGCCTACACCAGACACTTACATCTGGACCACATACTAAATGGAATGATGGGTCTAGGGCGGTCTGCTCCTGTTTGTCAGATCTGGGCCACAAATAAGCCAAACCAATACCACATATTAGCCAGAATTCAACCAAATGAACCAGAACTGACCCTATTCTGGGCCACAATTTGCTTTTATTCTGGTCCAGCCTTATTGATGCTCCAGTTTTCATTATTTGCTTTTGATTCTGCTGTTTATGTTGAAGTTGTTGATTTTGTCACTTTTAGTCTCCTGTTTGTGATGTTTGTGAGTTTTGTTAATTTTGTTAATTGTCATCGTTGTTGAGGTTCATACGCTGATTATTGATGTCACTGTGAGCAGAAGTTGAACCATAGAATTTTTTTAGCTTATAAACCTTCATAATTCTGTGGCATGTGCAAGCATGTTATTACGTTACTTTTAATAATGGATTAAACATTGGTCAACATCAGTAAATTATATTATTTCATCATATGTTGTGCCTCACTTAATTTCATTGTTTTGTTTTTTTACTTGGCTTGTTTGCTGTAATGAATAAACTTTTCAAGCAAAGTTGCTAAAGGTTACAGCAGCCCAAAAGAAAATTTATATTAAGAGGTTCAGGGCTATGAGCCCAACTAAAGCAAACACTTTTCTCCATGATGGTGACTTTAGTCTATGTGGTCCACATATGTTTTAAGATAAGTTGGCCACATTTGCTATATCTTCTCTAGGCCGCTTTAGGCTCACAGCCACATTAACCAGAGCTAACTGTGCCAAATATTTGCCAAAAGTGGCCCACATTTGTTTTAGGATAACTGGGCCACATTTGCCATATCTTCTCTGTGCCACTATAGGCTCAAATCCACATTAGCCATAGCTTACTGTGCAAAAGGTTTGCCAAAAGTGGCCCTCATATGTTTTAAAATAACTGGCCACATTTGCCATATTTTCTCTGGGCCACTTTAGGCTCACAGCCACAATAGCCAGAGCTTACTGTGCGAAATATTTGGCAAAAGTGGCACACATATGTCTTAAGATAACTGGGCCACATTTGCACTTACACGTGTGAGCCATTTTAGGTTTAGACCCAGATTACCCTTAAATGACTATGCCACATTTTTGCCAGCTGTGGCCTACATTTGTCCTCCAACATTTGGGCCAAATTTATCATTTTCCACATGGGCCACATTAGGCTCACATTCAGATTACATTTTGCCATAAGTGCCAAATCTTTGCCTTAATTGACCCATATATTAATTTGAATATTTGGGCCTGCTTAGGTGGGCCACTTCAGGCTCACATTCATTTTTTCTGGGCTGAAGGAATACCACCAGTGCCGCATAACTGCCTAAAGTGACCCACATTAGTATGCTATCTGGAAATCATAACTCATAACTCATAAAATGCAATATGACATTTAAATGATGTGCATGCTTTCAGTTTCACTGCGGAGTGTGGCTCATGTCATAGATGCCATCACTATAAGAAAAAAAAAAAGGCTCTACATGCAAATCGTAATTACAACCCATATGGTTCCTGACTAAGGAGCAAAATTATCGCTCTTTGTAACAAACTGAACCTTATTTACAACTTTGTTACCTGTAATTCACAGCATATACAGGTTATGCTCACTAAAGTATATTTAATTAGCTGACGAGCACATCCTCTCTGTGGTAAACAAACAGTATGTCAACAGTATGTTCTCAGCATGCATTTTAAGGTTGTATGATACCTTTCTGGTCACCCTGAGACTCCAAATCATAAGCACACAATGTAATATGTTTGAAATTAAGTTGAGACTGCAGCTATTTTAAGCTGATATGAAGGCAAATGTAACTCAAACTACCACATTATATTTTTCTATTATTCACACTTCTCATAAACTATGTTGGTTTATTTGTGTGCAGGATATTTTCTTGGCACACATTTAGGGTTCATATGCACCAAATGAGCTGATTATTGTTTCCCTTTATGATGGTATACCTATCTTGTGCTGGATGGATAGCACAGATTCAGTGTTTTACCTAATAAAGTGGAAGCCAGTGTGTGTATTAAATGTACGTTATATGTACAATATTTCTCTCTTCTCTTTCTTTGTTGCAACAATAATAATAAATTCCACTCTGTGTAACTTAAAATGATGCTGAAAGATACACAAAATCCTCACAGTTTGTCAGTAATATGCAGTGGAAAAGAAAGAGAAATAATAAAAGGACAAGGATGCATAATTAAATTAGCAAAATGTCATTCATAACAACCAGTCAATTAATTAAATGTATTAATAATATTTATTCACCAGCTATTGGCAGCTGTGGCAAAATGTTGATAATGTTTGATCTAGCACGTGGCATAAAAACTTTGCTGCATCCCATATTTGCAGCCATTTAGGATGGAGAAGGGTTGTTAATGCAAGCTGACTGGCATTAATGGCTGCTGACTCGACCATGTGTTGCCCAGGAGCTGATGAGCAGCAGGCAGGGAGCTCATCCAGGGCTGACAGTCCAACAAACAGACCCTCAGATTTGGTAGCAAAGCACCCCACTTTCTCCCATGAGTCCTACCCCTCCCTCTCTTCTCAGCTACTCTGATTGATCCAGACGTAGGGTGACCTGTACTGTCAGTCATATCTGCCCGCAAGGTGCTTCCTGTCATGGGCTTGCACGTTTTGTCCACAAACACTCCAGAGTGATCAACACTTTCTCTCTGGATATCTCGACACACTCACCTGCAGGCTTTACTAGCATATTAGATTAAAAACTAAATCACAAGTGTAAAGCTTGATGTTGTATGCCACATCTGCTCATAAATATTTAAATGTAATGATAATGACATTGCCATTATGCACATTAGCTTCATTACAGTGCCTTGCTGTCTTCTTAGACAGCATCATTGATGTGCCCTCGACACAAAGACAGTTCCAGAAGACCCTTGTTAATGCTATTTTCAGAGGGAAATTGTTTTGGCATCATTGCATGCTTCCTCTATAGAAAATAAAATCCCACAATGCATTGGTTTTTTTCTTAAGAACTCCTACAAAGATGGTGGATGAGCTGAGAAAATACATTCGAAAAACAATTGATTCAGTTGTTATTTTTTTTATATGAATATTTGCATTTTATGTTACTGCACTTGCAGTTTTTTTCATCTAGTTCCACTTTAACTGTTTATATTATATTTATCTTATCTGAGTGAGTCAGATTAGTTTAACTTTCTATTCCTTTTTCAAGTTGTTTGGTTATGCAGCATGTGTGCCTCTTCTGCAACCAGGCGATTGAACAAATCTAGTAGAGTACCAGTACCAGTCTGAATGTTTAGTCGATACCTTGAACAAGGACGAACGATTTTAAACCATTGGAGCTGGACTCATGGGCTTCGATTGCTGCCCAGTAATAAGGTGTCAAGTCTGTAAACAGGGATGACAGATCCAGATTTGAGGTGACAGCTGGAAAGAGGGTGAGTGAGCCATGCTGTTTTCTGACTTCTTGCCTTTCTGCATACACATACTCCCTTCAGCCTGTCCATGCTGAGATTGCTGTCCAGCCTCAGTTAGCCAGTGTGACATCTACACCTTCTTTGCCTTGAAAGACAATTGAAATCCAGTTCTGTTTGATGTGGCCACCCCCTACATGCCTTGATAGGTGTGTCACTCTTGGATACCCACCAAAGCTGGCAGCCACCAATGCTTCGTCACCCCCCGCCACATCAGTCAGTCTCAATTGGTGGAGTCCATCCTGGTGTGATTCACACTGACACAACCAGCATCACCTTCCTGCTGACAGTCCATCATGCTGAGGGTGGGTCAGTCATGGCTGCACCACCCCATTTTGCCATCAGCGCCTCTCTGCACATGGTTAACCACAGTCCCTGCTGTCACATAGCAGGGGAGCCCATGTTTTGGAGCATTCTTCCATATACAGTACACATTCTCAGCCTCTGAAAATCTTCTTGTTTATTCTAAATGTTTACATGCAGCTTATGTGGTCCAAAGATATATTTTCCTCTGTTGCATGATAGATGTTTATTTGTAAATGTTATCCATACCCTTGTGTCATTGGCTGCTATAAGTCACAGCAGGGCATCACTAAGTTTGAGATCTGGTGACTGTGGAGACCATTTAAATACAGTGAACTCATTGTCATGTTCAAGAAACCAATGTGAGATGATTTACACTTTATGACATGGTGTGTTATCCTGCTGAAGGTAGCCATCAGAAGATGGGTACACCTTGGTCATAAAGGAGTGGACATGGTCAGCAACAATACTCAGGTAGACTGTGGCACAATGACACAATGCACAATTAGTACTAATGGGCCCAACTAGTACCAAGAAAATATCCCCCACACCATTAAACCACCACCACCAACTTTAACCCATTGATACAAGGCAGGATGGATCCATGCTTTTATGTTGTTGACGCCAAATTCTGACCCTACCATCCAAATATCGCCGCAGAAATCGAGACCCATGAGAGCAGGCCTAAAATCAGGTAGCCTAAAAAAACTGTAAAACTGTAGCCTTAGTTTCCTGTTCTGAGCTGGCAGGAGTAGCACTCGGTGTGGTCTTCTGCTGCTCTAGCCCATCTGCCTCAAGGTTGGACGTGTTGTGCATTCAGTGATGCTCTTCTGCACCACTCGGTTGTAATGAGTGGTTATTTGAGTTACTATTGCCTTTCTATCAGCTCAAACCAGTTTGGCCATTCTCCTCTGACCTTTGGCATCAACAAGCCATTTGCGCCAACAAAACTTTTCTCTTTTATCAATGAATATTTCCAAAACTGTCTGAATTTTTCACACAGCATTTTTACTAGGGTGTTCTAGGGTTTTTTGCTTTTTGTGTGTAAAAACATTTCAGCTTGAAGCATTTAATATATGTTTATGTTTTTCACATAAGTAATAAGTAAATTATGTAACTAATAAGCTCATATATTGCTTTGGGATGAGTTGTGAGTGAAAGCTTAATAATTGGGTTTAAGTGAATTGTGTTCAAATAATAATTGGGTTCAAATACTTAACTGTAATTACATTCAGTTTTATTAGTGATAAGCAAAGTAATTAAACAGCAACACTTAAGATCAATTCAGGACAGTTTAAAGGGTAAACTCTTATTTACTGAGATTTCCCATCACAGATCCAAAATCCTCAATCAAAAATAATTTTTCAAACAAACATGAGTCCTTGTGTGAAAGCCTCCTGGAAAAAATGAACCTTGAGAACCTTGCCAAGAGGCAAGTTCAACCTGTCAAGTTCTGCAATTGAGGACAGACGACAGTGCTGGCTTTGATGTGGAAATGAATGAATTTATTTTTAATTCCTTGACGAGGTGTAGCGGGTGTTCTTGGTGGCCAGTGACAGTGGCAGTTGGCTAGTGCCGCAGGTAGAGACCTTGATAGATGTCTATGTTTGATCCACATTTACCCACTGGCACTCAGACACTACAGAAGATTCAGTCCAGGAATGCATTATCCATTTTATAGAGAGGAGAAGGAAAGTATGCAACCTTAAGTCATTTTCCATACTTAAAATACATCCATATAAAGTACATGACATAAAAAATACATAGCTGTTGATAACAGATAACAGATTTTCTGGCATGTTAAATCTGTTATATGTTTGCCATTATTTTTATTCACTATTATGTGTGTAACTTTTTATTAAACAACCATGTTCAAAGACATTCTATAACCATATCCCATGCTGATAATTTCAAGACACATTGGGCTAAAACTACGAAAGACGACTTTTAAACTTAAATTGACCACCAAAATACTTGGCCTAACATTTGCCTCAGGTTTAAGAGGTGACCATCTTTATAATAAATATTGTATGTATTTGTCATGGCACAAAGTTTATTTTTTATTGATAGTTACATTTATTTTGGCAGAGATTTGCTATGTATCTGGGAAGCACACACAACAAATCAAATCACTTTTATTGTCACATCATCAGCAGCACGTGTGCGCTGTGTGTGTGCGCTGTCCTGGGCTTCAAAGCAGGCGTAGAACGAGTTGAGCTCGTCCGGGAAAGACGCAGCAATGTTCACAGTGGCGGATTTGTTAATTTTAAAGTCCGTGATGTAATTAAGTCCCTGCCACATGCTCCTTGCGTTATTGGTGTTAAATTGACCCTCTACCTTGTCTTTGTATTGACGTTTTGCTGCTTTGATCGTTTTCCTGAGGTTGTAGTTTGCTTCCTGAGGTTGTAGTTTGCATAATATCATAATATCTTCATAAAACTAAATATTTTGTAATGGTTTAAGAGTTATTTTAGTAAGTATTTATTATAGAAAACCTCACATGCAGCATTTGCATAGACTTTCACTGGCAGACAATTAAATTGAAATCTAGAAAACCCTTGCAAAGTAATGATGGCACTCCCATATCCCTTTTCCTGTCAAAGAACAGGACACATTTAAATTTGTCTTGAATTACAAATGCTTGGCAGCTCTCCAAAAGAGTGAGAGGTTGGAATACCTGACAGACTGGTGTGTCACATTAGTCAAATGAGAGGTGATGGGTGAACCAATCATCTGTTGCAGGTAAAAAAGCATTCTGACAGCTCCAGCCAATGAAGAAAGCAGAAAAGCTGTTGGCAGTCTGGTCAATAAACAATAGCCTTCATCAATGCAATATATCACCCAATAAAGACCTTAATAAAATAAACTCTTTACATGACACCATAATCTCTTTAGTGTAAGGCTATCTAATTCATCAACTAGAAAAAGTATTAAAGTAAAAATTCTGTGCATTTTTTTCTTATGATTTGATGAATAGTAAAGCCTAAATCTTTATTTATCTGGCAGGCTCAGTACTTCAAATAGTAGAGAAACATTTTATAGGGTCTTGTGGTTACTCTGGACTGGTCAAACCCAGTTTCGAATGAATGATTCTGATGCCTCCAATGCCCATTCTGTGCACAAGAGCTAATTGAAGTGATAAACTGTTGACCATATGCCACAAGAGAGCATCTTCAGAGTGAAACCAGACACATGGGGCTCATTGATTCATGCTAATTTTACAGGAGATGCTATTAGATGGAAGCTCTGCACTGAAAAAAATGATGTCTGCAAAATTGTTGCAAACAATTTATTTGTTGAATTTAAACTAAAAATTTAAAGCCCAATGTAAATTCAGCCCAAATAAATTGTTTACAACAAATTAACTTAAAAAAATTGAGTAAATCCAAGGAATCATCTTTGAATCATTTTTTCAGTGTGTGGTGTGCATGTAGAAACAAGCTTATTCTGATTGAGAAACCAGGATGTAATTGACTCTTTCACTCAGATCTTGATATTCGCATGTTTCAACAGTAACAGTAAAAGACAGGAAGCCGAGCAACATAGGAAGATATAACTAAACTAACAGAAAGAGGCTGAAAAAAAAGAAAGAAAAAAAAGAAAATTAAACGAAAATTTAAAGTATTGAAAAAAATATTAAGAAATTAAAATGTAAAGTAAAAGGGGGGGGGGGGGGGGGGTTGATGATCTGACAGTGGGAGTCTGCCTGGAATCTGCCTCCTTTGACTTTATAGCCTCGCCTCTGTGCTGCTATGAAGTCAACAGAGGCAGAGTGTTTATATATATATATATATATATATATATATATATATATATATATATATATATATATATATATATATATATATACTTACAGAGATGGCAAAAGTACACACATCCTTTACTTAAGTAGAAGTACAGATACTCATGTTTAAAACGACTCTGGTAAAAGTAGAAGTACTGACTACACTTTTGTACTTAAGTAAAAGTAAAGAAGTACCCGCCTGAAAAATGTACAAAAGTAAAAAGTACTCATTTCAACCACAGTCCCAAAGACATGCGGTATAGGCGAATAATAATTCAACTACATTTGCAGTAGTTTATAAGTTTGTGTGTGTGTGTGTGTGTGTGTGTGTGTGTGTGTGTGTGTGTGTGTGTGTGTGTGTGTGTGTGTGTGTGTGTGTGAATGTGAGTGTGTATGGGTGTTTCCCAGTACTGGGATGCAGCTGGAAGGTATCCGCTGCGTAAAACAAATGCTGGAATAATTGGCGGTTCATTCTGCTGTGGCGACCCCTGATAATTCAGGGACGAAGCTGAAGGATAACAAGTGAGATACTGTAGGTAGGTAATCATCCTGACACAAACTCGGTGTTCAGCATGTAGTTTTGCCGCTGTTAGATCAAAAATAACAGCTGCCATTCATGTTGATTTAGTCTTTTGCTAAAATAAATACAGAATCAGATATGACTGTAAACAATTTTTTTTGCATTACGCTAAAGCTTCTTATTCTCTTCAGAGAGTAGCTCTCATATATAACCTGCTATTTCAGTGTTTTTTTTTTCAGGTATTGTGGTTATTTTATTTAATGGATAAACATTAATTCTGTTACAATTTTTCTCAGTCACTTTGGTCCATTTCTCAGATCAGAATTGAAATTCTCAAAACTCTGTTCAATCTTCAGATCATCATTGTGTCACTTGTGCACATCAGAAAGCAGTTTCTCTTTATGAACAAGTTGCAAATGCTTTTGTTCATCCATGCAAATGATTATGTGCAATTCTCTGATGTTTCCTATATTATCAGTTGCTTATGTCATGTTGATCAACATGTATTATTTTATCTCTGTTGAATAGACTCACCCCCACAACATTTAATCGTTCAAATGCCTGAACAAGTTGTCTTAATATTTAGTCATAATGCATTTTTTACATTTTTCCCAGGTGAATCTGGACTTTTTCTAATGAAGGTCTAAAAGGAGGTTGTCCTATGTTCACATTTTTACTTTAGTTTTTTCTTTGTGCTATGCCGTGCTCTCTTTTCCTTTCTGTATCAGAATGACATGATCTGGCAACTAATTACAGTACAAACAGCAAAAATACTGCCATAGTTTACACCAGAACAGCCCTCCAGAGTGCACCGTTATTGACAACATGACTACTAAGTGATTTGAGTCTTATTCTTATACAATGACACAAGGACATGTCATTCTGACGCCACTGACATGTTGACTGTCACAGAAATTTAGTTTTGAGGGATGAACTGAAGGATTTTGAGCAGGAGACTGGCTTTTGCAGGTAATCCATGGTGTTTTGCTATTTATACGTGTTGTTTTGAGAAATGCACTTTGTCCTACTGTTTTACAAATTTCAGTTCTGATCTGAGAAATGTGCCAAAGTGACTGAGAAAAACTGTAATACATTTATTCTATGCTAAAAGCAACATACACAGGTAAGACAGGTAACATACACATAAACTGCCCAGGGGTGCGTTTCCCAAACAACGACGTAACTTGCTGCTGAACTATCATAGTACCATGCATCGTTTGGGAAAAGAACGATGTGGTGACGAGTGTTTCCCAAAACCCTTAGTTTCTCTGTCGCAGATCCATGGTTTGAACCACGTTAGTTATGACGTAAAACGTCCATAAAGATGCTCTAAACGGGGTGGAGTAACTTCTTTAGAGAACAACCCCATCATTTCTTTGTGCAAATTATATTGTTTTACACAAACACACATTTAAAATAAAATCCAATATTAGTTTTTTCATATATAATATTATATAAATCATATAAATAAACAAATAATGAGGCTATTTATTAAGAAATGAAATGTAATATTTATTAGAAAATGAAAAAAAATCCTATTTTAATAATAATATTAATGTTGATGATGATTATTATTAAGTAGGATATTGTTTATTTATTTTTTGAAAAGTCTGAAAAGTCTTGAAAAGTTTTAATTTGAGCACGTGCAAACCACTGCAGATATGCTCTAACCAGCAGGCCCATGTCATATACAGTACAGATACTTAATAAATAACCTACTATAAATTAAAAGAATTAACGTATGCTATGTTTTTTTTTGTTTTCACAAGCTTTGGAGATGTAATATAAATTCCGCTTTTAAAAAATAGTCACCTATAGCTTTTGTCATGAGGCTGTGTTCAAAATGACATCAAAGTTTTCAAAGTGCACTGCAAAGGGAGTGCAATTGTAAACATGAAGATCGCTAAAACTGAACTGTAAAAATACTCTGAAAGCAAATTACACCTAAGAGAGATGACCTTAATGCTTTTTTATTTTTAATAATTCAAACTTTGAATGTTAGAATGTTCTAAATGAATAGGGCATAGGGGGGATAAGTGGGAATAGAACACAGCCATTACAAATTCTGTATTAGAAAATATAAACTCATCAGAAATAAAGGAAATAAACCGCAATGCATACATTTTTTTATAAAGTAATTGATTGTTTTAGTCCTAAATGTACAAATCTTTACAAAAAGCACTATTTTCGCGGTATTAGAATGAAAGACCAGAGAAAGCCCGTGCAGTATGATCGGAAGTTGGCAAAAGGCTTAAGCATTTAAACAGCATGTTTTTGACTGGAATGTGTCTCGTTTACCCTTGATCCGAACGAGCAAAAGTTGTCTTATTACCGTGTAAACAGGGCAGCATCAGTCATGTTAAATTCGCCGACTCCCTCTGTCACTGCGCAGTAATCCTAGCCTTTCTCATAGTAATCTTCATGCACTAGGGCTAGGCCATGTACGGTGCGCGATAGGCTTGAAGAAGCCGCGCGCTGCAGCTCGCAGGCGCGCAATGAGGAAAAAGAGACTGACTGCATCAAAAATGCGCTCATATTAATGCGCAATGATAAGAAATAATATAGATCGCGCCACCAAACACATAAAAACGAAAGTAACGACTGTGGTTTAAAAAATGTAAGAAGTAGAAAGTACAGATATTTGTGTAAAAATGTAAGAAGTAAAAGTAAAAAGTAGTCAAAAAAATTAGTAGTGGAGTAAAGTACTGATACCCGAAAAAACTACTAAAGTACAGTAACGAAGTATTTGTACTTCGTTACTTCCCATCTCTGTATACTTATACACTATATATACTCACGGGCAGCACAGTGGTGCAGTGGGTAGCACAGTCGCCTCACAGCAAGAAGATCGCTGGTTGAAGCCTCGGCTGGGTCAGTTGGCATTTCTGTGTGGAGTTTGCATGTTCTCCCCGTGTTCACGTGGGTTTCCTCCGGGTGCTCTGGTTTCCCCCACAAGTCCAAAGACATGCGGTACAGGTGAATTGGGTAGGCTAAATTGTCCGTAGTGTATGTGTGTGAATGAGAGTGTATGGGTTTTCCCCACTGATGGATTGCGGCTGGAAGGGCATCCGTTGCGTAAAACATATGCTGGATAAGTTGGCGGTTCATTCCATTGTGGCGACCCCTGATTAATAATGGGACTAAGCCAAAAAGAAAATTAATGAGTGAATAAAATGCATGCAATACACCTTTAAGGCTATGATGACTCAAAGGAAGTGACATCATTTGGAGAAGCCGGCAGTGATCAAGGATGCGTTTTATCATTGAATTGTATGATTTTATGCTTGTTTTGTATGATTTTTTATAGAAGACAAGCTTGAAGGTCAGACCCTGTCACATTTTTTATAAGTGAAAATGTATGTTTCTGATAGACTGACCCCAAGACCATCTGTGCACGACATCTAACGCCTTCAAACGGCACCACACGTTCGTTGCATGTCAGCATTTGTGTTCTGAGACGCAAGTAATTTATTAAATAACAAAGATTCGCACAGCTTCTACCGCTGCAGAGTTGATATTTGGCACCAGTTAATTGAGAATTGTACGATTTTGTTACTCACCTCAAGTGGTTCCAAATCTAAAAACCAGAATTCATTGACTGAATCATTGGAAAAGCTAATATTCTGAAAGTCAATGGTTACCTTTTCTTGCTTTGCTTCAATATGTTATTTTGTGTGTTCAACAGAAGAAAAAGTTAAACAGGTTTAAAACAAGTAAAAAGTGACAGCATTTTCAGTTATGAATGAACTATCCTTTTAAGAGTACATATGGTGAATTTAGGAAATATCTTTAACATGTTAAAAAAATATTTAATAAAAAGTGAAATTCTTATTATTTAAAAAAGTTCCCTTTTTCACTTGATCCCCTGTCCCCTAAAAGGTCTCTGCACATCCCTGTTTAAAAGAATTTAGAGCTGCATATTACCTTGCCTTGTCCCTTCACAGATTACAAAACACTTGTAGAACTCCAGTATTTTAATAGTGTAAAAATGGGGCAGATTCTGCCCTCCTGTTTCAGTACCACCAAAAGTATACCAAGTAAGAGCATCATTAGCTGGTTAAGGTGTGTTTAATAGGGGTTGGAGCTAAACTCTGCAAGACACCAGCCCTCCAGGACTAAGTTTGTGCACCCCTGGAGGATACAATGAGATTTAAGATGCACAACCGACAAATGCAAATGTAACTGATGGTAAATAAATTGATATATTTCTAAGTAATCAAAGAAATTTTGACTTTTGTAATTTCTTTGCCGATTTTTTTTCTTTTTTTTGAAATTTGGATTGGGTGCCTTGAGGTGGGTAATAGTATGCCACCTTTTTTAGGACTACACTGTGCCTGACCAACTTAGAGCTAACACATGGTTGCATAATTCTTAGACAACAATGTGTTCAGGAATTTGCAGATTTGACTCACACAGTTGTCTGGCTGCTAATAGCACTCTTTAAAATCTCCCACAATGCTCAGTTTGATTCTGTTTCTGTTGCCATTATATTAGTTTACTAAAAAATTTAAATTCAGTTTTTTTTTTTTTTCTTATTGGTTTAATGTAGTATGTAATAATAGGCTTATTGTAAGTATATGTTTCTAGATGTGTTTAGCAACAGTTTTGTGCAAAAAAATTTCTTCAAATCACTTAAAGTACTTAAATCTTCGTTCGAAGGGCTATCTACCCCTTGCCCTTAGCCATACGCCTTCAATCTAAAGACAATTGGGACACTCCTACCCCTTCGCGGGAACGCGCAAAACGAGGAGGTAAGGGGAAGGGCTAAGGGGTAGAATTGGGATTGGGCCTTATTCTTGGACACCCCACAGTAAGCAGCATGCTATCTCCGTGCACTTGATGACATACAGCACCATGCTCAATTAGCCCCAAAGTTGGCATAATGATCACTTACAGTGAAAGAAGCAGAATGCAGGGATAAGGTGGGAACCCAGACAAAGAGGCCCCCACACTCTCTGGGATTTCCTCTCCTAGTTCGCTCCTCTGAGCTTTGGCATAGCCATTTCACATTAGTGACATATCTATGGCCAAATAACTATATAGCAATTTATATAAGAATGGCCAAATAACTATATAGCAATTTATATAAGAGTCAAAAGCATGATGGTCATGGATATATCATCTTCAATAATCTGAGTTTGGTGTAATATATGAATAACTTGTAATCTGATAATATTTTAGTTTTTTGTTTTTCTTTATTATTAGGGAAAAAAAGTGATCATATTTAGGACATGAGACCAAAATGCAGAAAACAGGAAAGTGTATTCCCTGCTGTCTGGGTACAACAAAGTTGAGGATCCAAATAGAGTTTATTAGGAAATGTCAGGCAAGCCATGGTCAAAACAGGGACAGCCAGAAGCATGCAGATCATCCAAAATTCGTAAACAGAGTACAGGTCAATTGTCAAATCAACAATAACAGAACTAAAATATGGCAAGGCAAGGTAACGCTTCGTTTGCTCACAGTGTACAAGACATAGCAAAGTGTGTGTGAATAAGGTGTCTATAAAGTCCTTGTAATCAATCAATGATCAATGATGAGCTTCCAGCTGTGTGTGTGCAATTGGAACTGGAACTGGTGTGTGTGAGGTGCAGAATGGGATTTGTAGTTAATATCAGTACCAGAATTTATAGAGAAAATAGTCCAGGTGATAGTGCATGTTTTCCAGCGATCTGCAAGACCTAGATCGCTAGTGATCGTGACACCTGCAAATACTGTCATAAGTATATGCAGGGAATACGATTTCCTGTTTTGTGCCGAGGTCAATAATTAATTATCCTAAAATATTAGATAATTCAACATTTTAAGAAAAAAAAGTTAGTTGTGCTGTACAAGTGCAGTGTTTTGTGTTCTTCTTCTTTGTGTTGATAGACTATTATACTTCCACATTTATTTTTTTTTTTTGTATTTTCATGGCCAGAAGCAGCTTGCAGTGAGCTCAGAATGACGTTTCCTTAGAGATGAGAAAATGGACAGATGGAGGGTTTGGATGCTCTTGGCTCAATTAGTGCACATTTCATTCCCGCTGCAGCTCTCTGCTGCAGACAGCCAGTCCCAACCTTTTATGATTATGGGATTCCAGCCAAACAAGAGCCAGCCTGAGAGATCATTGAGCTTCATGCATTTTTGACAGAATTATTCACACTGTAAATCATTTGGAATGGGTTGACCCTTTGCTTATTGTCTTGAGACCAACAACTCTGCTCCCAGACTGTGATGAGTACCTCCCTTTGAGATGTCAATATACTTCCTGTGTGCTGCTCAGCTGCGCACTGCATTTCAGCATGATGTTCTCATTTGTTTCTTTTACCGTTTATTGTTAAATGTTTATCTACTGTACTCATCTACCATCGCCAACCTTATTCTTCATTAACCTGTTATCATTTAATTACAAAGTGGGCATCTCACGGTCTCATACAAGGTACTGTAATGAATCTTGTGAGGCATTCCTTTTGTGCTTTACAGATAGCTGGTTACAATCTACAATGTTTGACTCTATTCACAAAGTACCTGGATCACCTTTGTGTGAGTAGACAGGAATAAATATTAGGAAAAACAGGGGGCAAGATGTGTGTCACTTGGTGCGGATTGTACTCTGTGAAATACGCAATCTGTGATCCAAATGTGTAAATTCTTGGTTTAACCTTAAGACCTTTCTATTTGCCAAGAGAATGTGGTTGCATTCTATTGTTTTTGGTATACATTCCCTCCAGCTGTAAACCAACACAAGCGGTCAGCCTGATTGGCTGTCATTCACACACACACTGTACAAACACAAGAGCGAGCTTGTGTGTGTGTAAAACAAAAATCTAACCTCATGCAGATAAAATAGTGTGGATCATTTTGCTGTGGGGAGCCCTGGTATAGTAGCGGTAGGGATTAAGTCAAAGGGAAGGCTGTATAACTCTTAGTTTTACTCACAATCTTACATTTTCTTTCTCAGATTTTACTCTTTGGAGTATGTGATGTCACATACAGTACCTGACTCAGGACTTACCTTAGGGCTTACCGTAGGCCTACTGTAATATACCTAAAACACAGATTGCTGTCAAAACTCGGGGAAACTTTTTATTTTAATTGACGAGTTATCTAGTCATTGGACATCAGTAATCTATTTATTTGCCTTAATCCAGGGATGTCAAACTCAATTCCTGGAGGGCCGCAGCCCTGCACAGTTTAGTTCCAACCCTGCTTCAACACACTTACTGGTAGGTTTCAAACAAGCCTGACAGACTCAATTACTTTGATCAGGTGTGTTTAATTAGGGTTGGAACTAAACTGTGCAGAGCTGCGGCCCTTTAGGAATTGAGTTTGACATCCCTGCCTTAATCTGAATAAGACAATAATAGGATTGAAGGTGTTTACATGAGTTGCTTTTTGAATGTTCCTTTTATGTTCCCATTTTACATGATAATACATAGTTCAACTAATGTCATTACCATTGGGTGCTAGTTTCATTCGGCATTTTACATGCATTCAAAACAACTTTCGTGTTCATACCTCTGCCATTTCATTCACAAAGTCCTTGGCAGTGACTCGCCCAACTATCACAAGTATTGGGCCTAGTATAGGGAATGTCATCATATTTCAGCCTGAACCATCACTGATCCAGCCTCATGCATAACTGAGCAACAGTCTGGGTGATACACTTCTTTGGGGCTTCTCCAGACTGTAAATCTCCCAGATGCGAGAAAGACACGGAAGGTGCACTCATCAGAGAACAATACATGTTTCACATTGTCCACAGCCCAAGATTTTTTTTGCTGATACCATTAAAACCAACATTTGGCATTGGCAAAAGTTACCAAAGCTTTGGCTATTACAGCCTGGCCATGTAAATGAGCCTTATGGAGCTCTCAACAAGCAGTTTTGGTGGGAACAGGAGAGTTCAGGTGCACATTTAATTCTGCAGTGAGTTGGGCAGCTGTTCTTTTATGTTTTTTGGATACTGTCCAGGTTAGCACCCAGGCATCCTTTTCAGACAGCTTCCTTTTGCGTCCACAATTACTCCTGTTGGACGTGGTTCGCCCATATGGGTGGTATGCTGACACTACCCTGGATACCATGGCTCTTGAAACATCACAAAGACTTGCTCGTCTTGGTCACAAATGAACCAGCGAGACATGCACCAACAATTTGTCCTCTTTTGAACTCTGATATCTCACTTATAATGTTGTGTGCATTGCAATATTTTAAGAAAAACTGTGCTATTACTCTGCTATTTAAACCTTCACACTCTACTCTTACTGGTGGAATGTGGAATCAATGAAGATTGGCCACCAGGCTGCCCGAATTTAGCCATAAAATCTCCAACACTAAATCTGACAGTGTCTCAGTTATATTGTCCAACCTTGAACTCTGGAAATTAAAGCTGCTCTTTAACAACCACACAACAGGAAATAATGCTTCTTGCCATGACTAATCCCAGACCTCTGGAACACCACAGAGAATAACATAGAAGCAGAATTTCATAATAGTGAGTTGGCTAGCAGAGGTAGCTATAGGTACCTCTTCCTTCCTTTCATTCTTCTTTATGTTCAAGACTACTGTCATCCCAAAACACTCAGTCTTTTAACCAGTTTCAATGGGAGCAGAGCAGGAGGTCTTGGCTCCCATTGATCCATCATCCTTTTTACCATCTGGTTTACTTATGGATTCCATCCCCCACCTTAGTCAACTAATATGTACTTCTGAAAGTGAGATTTGTACCTAGCAAGCAACTTTACCAGCTTGTGTCATAGCTTTAGGCAACTTTTGTCAGCTGATATTTTAGATGTTCCATTCTGCTAAAATGGATTTAAACAGTTTTTTTTTCTTAATCAGGGAAATACCTTTTTTTTTCAAACAATTACTCTGCGAAAGGTGTGTCAGAATCAATATCGGGTTTAAGCTGTAAAGTGAATGGTTGAACAATGTTGGTGCTCCACTCAGAAGGGTTCAGAAAGAGTTCAAAATGTAGGACTGGATCTAGACATTGTGTGAATTTGTGGTTGGGTTTCATATAGCACATGACACTGAGCTCTAGTCTGTTAACTGGAGCTGATCTGGCTGTATTTATTTCTTTGACATCCAATCCTCTTTCACTCAGCTTAAACAGTAACAGCTGACAGCTGCTATACATCAAGCCTAAAATAATTCAGAAAAGCGTAAAGTTAGATTGTAGGTAAAATAAATTTTAAAGTAATGAAATGTGTCATTTTAGGTAGAGTTGCCATAGAATGAAAATCTGGATATACGTAGGCATAGCTAAATATTTAGAATTCATGGAAATTACATACTGTGTGCCTCAAACACCATTGTATGCTTGTTCTCGTGTAAGTTGTGTGTGTAAAACCTAGATCTAAAAACTGGTAAATTTGAACAAAACATAGCGTCTCTTAAGGATCAACACAAGATCATCGATATGTATGCGCCAGGCTACGTTTGTATTGGCCACATCTTATATATTGAGGTTGCAATAAGGCTGGGCGATATGTCAAACAATATATTTTGATAATTGCCTTTAAAAATATTCAGTCTCCGTTTTTCTACACAGTTTTGCTTTTTGTCCACACGAAAATGGAGTATCGGGTGACTGAAATGAAACTTTCTGAAAACTCTGGCCAGGGTGAAGATTTTCCAAAACTCCAGGGACAACATGGTTGTGCAGACACTACAACCAGAGTTATTTTTTTCATGACGCCAGTGTGTGCGCTGTTTTCTTCTGTGATTGGTCAACATAGCAAGGTTTACACCGAACACGGAAGATGCAAATTTTGCTTGTTTTCTGTAAACGTATTGCATATATTGTCGACCACTGGGTGATATTACACCTCTGTTCTCAAGTTTGCATTGACTTGCGAAAATACTTTACCCATTTGAATTATCCCCATTGAATCCAGCATAAAAGCACCATTATCACTACCTGTTTGTCCAGGGTGTGCTTAACGTGCATTACAGTGCGTTTTGGCGTTTTCATTTAGATTATGTTTTTTTATATAACGAAAGTGGGAAACTCCCATTTATTAAAATACCCATGTATGTGTGCACTGTAAAACCCAACTGTCAAATGTATCAAATGAAACTATTTAACTCAAAATTTACTGGAAGTTAATTCTACTCATTTTAAAAGAGTTTTGGACTCAGTGTTGAAGTTAATGAGTTGATTAAGTGATTAAGTATGTGTTGATTGAGGATTAATAATGTACACCTGCTGTTAGCAAGCAGAATTATGCCGCAGTCACACTGGACTTTACTCCCCATAGACTTCCATTCATATGCACGCGAATGCATCAGACCGGAAATGCAGGGTCATGCGTCGAGTTTCGCAGGTTGCTGCGGTGCAAAGTTCAAGCTTGGTGAACTCTGACCTGCGAAATCGCATCACTTGACTGCGTGTGACCAATCCAGGATCAAAACATGATCTCTCTGGACAGAAATTTAAAACATGGAGCAATCGCACGCTTTTTTTAATGTCTAATCATCTTGTTTAATCCCGCCCCTTTTTTTTTACTTCGGCTTTAAGCTGCAGTCACACTCGAGTTTGAGCTTGCGAAATTCTGTTGTACGGAGCTGCGAAAAGGGGCGGGATTAAACAAGATGATTAGACATTTTAAAACGTAATCGATTGGTCCATATTTTAAATTTCTGTCCCAAGAGGTCATGTTTTGATCCAAGATTGGTCTCACGCAGTTACATAAAGCAATTTCGCAGGCCAGAGTTCACCAAGCTTGAGCTTTGCAACTCATCAAACTGCAAAACTTGTTGCACGAGCGTCCGGTTTGACGCATTAGCGTATGAATGGAAGTCTATGGGGAGAAAAGTCCAGTGTGACCGTAGCTTTACTACTGAAGAGAAACACAAAACTACGGCTGACCTCAGTCACAGCCTTAAAATAAATTAAAAACATTCAAACTCTTAAAAACAGCAGAGGATCATTAATCAACTCCAAAACAGTATCAACAGCTTCACCTATTACTAACCTGCTTGACTTTGTTTCTGCAAGATGTCTACAAAAGCCCTTTGCAAGATACATTGATGAGAATAGCGGTTGCTTTACTAGGGCTCTTTGACTTCATATCTCATGTTAGGTTCTCTTTGAATGTTGTAATTATATGTTATGATAAGAGAAAGGGGAAAGAATGTTATCAGGTTAAATAGTCAAATTGCAAAATCATAATTAATATTGTTATTTAAATTAATTTATAATTAAGTTAATGATATGGTATTGGATGTGAAGTATTGAATAAAGTAGATGCTTTATTTAACTATACTTTATTAAGGGCTTCTAAACAAACATGCATGAACATTTTCTTCACATCAGAACCAATTAAGAGAGACAGAAATCAAGAATCAGTTTATGAGTCTCATTGATGGTGACACATTTCATGCTGCAGTGGATGGGTATCATTCAAAACTCATCCATGGCTACAAGCAATTGAAGTACCATTCATTCATTCATTTTCTTTTCAGCTTAGTCCCTTTATTAATCCGGGGTCGCCACAGCGGAATGAACCGCCAGCTTATCCAGCACATGTTTTACGAAGCTGATGCCTTTCCAGCCGCAACCCCTCTCTGGGAAACATCCATACACACTCATCCACACCCATAGAATACGGACAATTAGCCTACCCAATTCACCTGTACCGCATGTCTTTGGACTGTGGAGGAAACCGGAGCACCCGGAGGAAACCTACGCGAACACGAGGAGAACATGCAAACTCCACACAGAAACGCAAAATGACTCAGCCGAGGCTCAAACCAGTGACCTTCTTGCTGTGAGGCAACAGCATTACCTACTGCGCCACTGCATCGCCTTGAGGTACCACAACATAAAATAAATCTAAAAATAAATAACGATGGTATTATCCAGTTTTTTCAATAATGTATGTTATTGGTCACTTCAGATTATATTTATAATGTTGTGATTCTGCTTTTCATATTACTGATAATAATTTAAGAGTAAAGATTTAAGAATCCACAGATCTATAATGAAAGCATTCAATTACTTTCGTAACAGTTGGTAATCATTTAAGACAAAACTATTTGTGTTTAAAATAAAACAAACCAGGATACTATTATTAAGGCCCCATTTACACTAATACGTTTTAGTTTTAAAACAATGTTTTAGAATGAAAACGATCTGTGTCTACACTGGCGTTTCACCTAGCGTTTCTAAACAACTCTCTGTCCACACTATACCGCTGAAAAAGCTAAACCCTAACATTTTTGGTGTCTGTTAAGTTGCTAATATCAAAATGAAAATAGGCAGATCCTCATATCATGTTTTCATTTTATTGTTAAGAAAGTGAAACAACATAGCCAGGGTGATGTGAATGAGGTTATAAAGTACACTGTTCCTTTTGAAGATTTACTCGATGTGTCCTCGGGAGTTTGTTTTCCATATCAAACTTGCGAAGTCTGTACTCACAAGTAAAGGATGCAAGACTGAACTTTGTGTAGGCTACTTAATATTGGGGAAAAAGCCCCAATCAGTTAGGCGAATGTTTGCAGCCCTGCCTCCATTTTCAGATGTTTCAGTTTCCCCCATTCACTCTAACATGGAGCAGCAGCAGCGTTAAAAAATGAAAATGGCCTCTTCAGTGTTTTCAAAAAGCTTAGTTTTCGGCGCTCGAAAACTCCAGTGTAGTGTGGACGGATGGCGTAACCGCAGCAAAACTTATGCGTTTTAAAATGAAAACATATTAGTGTAAACAGGGCCTAAGTGTATTCGTCTGTTTACAAACACACCCAAATCCAAAAGTGGCCACTTACTCTCTTTTTCAAATCGCATGTACAGAAGCTGATCTGGGAACAGTGTGTTTATCACTACGGAGAGCGTCCGTCAGTCACACCATTACATCAATTGACTGATCCAGACATAGAAAGGGAGATGAAGTGAATGCGGCTGAAAATAGAAAAATTTAATAGAAACATTAAAAATATGGGAAAATACTTGAATGGGATGATAGTGGGATAGAATGTTAAAATACGGGAGAATCCCGGTAAAAAATGGGAGGGTTAAAAGGTATGCTCATTACTGTTCTAGTAACTGAATAACTCAGGAAATTGTTTTATTTTGGTTTATTTTGGGGTATCAACCATGTTAAAAAGTAATTTGTGGATAAGTGCTTACTGGAGATGCAACCTGTTTCAAGCAATTCAGTTAGATTTGGTGAACTGGTTTGACCGGTTTACTTAGAAGATCTGAACAATTGGTTCACAAATCGGCCATCACTGCAGCGTTGACTGTCTCAGTGCTCCAAAAGAAATCTAAAATGTCATTTGAAAGCAAGGGGTTCTATTTTTTTCTGACTCAGATAGAAGCAGCAGGATGAATTTTTCAATCCAGGCTTATTTTTAAAAAATGTAGCCCTACAGTATATTCATTTCTGGAGATTGCAACATACTTCCCATGAGCTACAGTTTTTGTTTTCATGAATCCACCAGAGGTTGCTGTGTAAGCTTTTGAGATCTCAAATTTCTCTAGCGAGTGCCATTCGTGCCTGCTCTTCTCACGGAAACACACCAGAGGCTGCTGTCGACTGACTGACTGAGTGACCTACCGATGATTGCCTGATTCGCCCCATCCACCCCCTCTCCTAAACCCAACTGATAGTGTTTTAAAAGCACAGATTGACCAGCGCCCACCCACTTCCCTAAACCCAACCAACAATGTTTTGAAAAGCAATCCAGAAAAAGAAAAGCCTCCTGATTCTTACCATGTTTTCAGATTTTACCACATTCTCACTCTGTTATTTGTTTAATTTATTTTTTGGCTTTTGTTTTTGTCTTACCTGTACCTGCTTTTTAAAACTGTTTAAACCCCGTCATCACAAACAACTCCTCTTTGTGTCTCAAGTCTGCCTAAGTACATGGCAAGCTAACTGGACAAACTGGTAACAGTGGGAAAGCCGTTCATACGGAGGTAAGTGGTCAGCTGCTAGCGCAAAAATGAATTGCATCATACCGCCCCAAAGCGTTCATTTTAAAGATGAAATGCAGCCATACGTACTTCTGGCTACATGATTCGCAATCTCCAGAAATGTATATAGGGCTACGTTTTCAGAATGAGCCTATGTTGGAATTTTTAGATATCATTTTAGATATCCTAAGTTTAAATATTAATTTCAAGCATTTTCCAGCTCACCATTTTATTGTGACATGATAGGTCTCTGATCTCAATTTGTTACTGTTAATGAAAAGATTGTGGCCTGTGATCAGACTGCAAAACAGAGAAGTAGGGGATCTATTCCCACTTGGCCACCTTTCACAAAGAAAAACACAGCTAATGCATAACTACTACATGAAAGGGCAAAACAGGAGAATGAGCATGGTGACAACAGATATACCTCCCAGCAAATCTGTCAACTCATCACTGTAGAGGAGTGTTTGGAAAAGAAAACCTAAGCAAGTTCTGTTGGGATGGTGGTGGGGTGTGGAGGAAGGGGATCCTGGGAAATGGGTGGTAGTCGTGGCTTGGGTTACTTGTATTTTGGCCCTCTCCACCCAGGGGGCTGCACCGCACTGCCACCATACCCTGCTCCTGTGGGTGTTTCAGACACACTGATCCAGTTGCTTCAATAGACTCAGGTTTCTCATTTCCCCGCTGGCTGATGCGAGCTACAGATAACTTTGTCTCTGTGCTTGTATCTTTTATCTCACATCTGGGAGTTTTGCCTGGGAGCTGGATGGTGACTACACTGTCTCCTTTGTCTTGGCCCTTGTCATTACAAGGCTCAAGTTGCGGGCGGAGCTGGTGGACCTCCACATGAGCTCCAAGTTCCAACCCATCGTGCACACTCACAAACATGCTCAGATGTTTTGTTTTGTGTGTTTATGTGTGTGGAAGTAGTATGGGGTGGCCTACTTTACCTGGTGCAGGTTCAAGTGTGTGTGTTTGGAGGGAGTACACAGGCCTTGATTACTGTGGAGTTTTTTATAGTTGTCTTAGAAATGATCCCTCTGTAACTGCAATGAAAGAATGCTGGCTAAAGGTTTGGATGGATTTCACTAAACACCTCCCAGCTGGCTGTGACTACATGCCCATGCAGAATACATTCATTGCTTGCACATTCATTAGATTTTTTATGTTCCGGTCCTAATTGGAGTCGTAAAAGGTAAACAAAGGATAATATATCCTATTAATCTGATTTATAACCTAACCACAGCCTGGCTGATGTACTGTAGTAAGAGAAAAATGGTGTCAGTGTGTCTTACTGTATGCTTTATTGTTGTTTGTCAATTGATTATTTATTTATTATTATTTAACTTTGTAAATAGGTGGCACAGTGGCTCAGTGGTTAGCACTCACAGCAAGAAGGTCGCTGGTTCAAGTCCCAGCTGGGTCAGTAAGCATTTCTGTGTGGAGTTTGCATGTTCTCCCCGTGTTCTCCGGTTTCCCCCACAGTCCAAAAACTTGAAGTATAGGTGAATTGAATAAACTAAATTGGCCGTAGCGTATGTATGTGTGTGAATAAGTACTGTGTACCAGTACTGGGTTGCAGCTGGAAGGGCATCCGCTGCCTAAAACATATGCTGGAATAGTTGGCGGTTCATTCCGCTGTGGCGACCTCTGAAATAGAGACTAAGCTGAAGGAAAATGAATGAATAAACTTGTAATTTAAAAAAATATTTTTTTTTTACAATGACAAGCATTGTTAACAAATTTCTTCTTTGTTAAAAAACTTCAAGCTATGCTTAACATTATCTGCATTTTCTAATTTGGGACTAAAATTAAAAAACAAAAAAAAGTTGGTACTTTATAAGACGTTTTGGACTAACCTTACACACACATACAAATACATAAATATAACAACACAATAGTATTTTTATAGTAGTTTTATTTTTATTCTCTTTAATTAGAGTAACCAAATGGTAAAAGTACATTACTCGTGCTTTATCTGAACAAAAGTGGTTAAGCACGGATTTATCTTTGGTTTAGCACTTTATGGTAAGGTTATTTTTTCAAAACTTTCTTCAAGAAAACTACAAAGCAGAATGGTTGGTTCTTTTAGAGCAGAGATGCCCAAAGTAGGGCCCGCAGGCCAAAGTTGGCCCTTGGTAAGCTTTGATTTGGCCCGCCATCCAATCTGAGAAGAGATTTAGAATCATGGGACGGTTGGGGCAGATGCTTTTAACAGAGATCATCATTTCTAATTTAACGTAACCTTTTGTTTGTTTAATTGTTGAGCCACAAAAAAGCCAACAGAAATAAAATGTTTCAATTAAATGTTGTGCATGAATCAGATGTTTAAAAATGTAAATACTGTCACATGAAGATAGAGGACAATGCACAAGGTGGTGCAGCTCGACTCGTGTATTCAGCATTGAACACCAGTGTGTTGTAAATGTGTTTGTTTATGTTTTTATTGTAAAAAGTCCATTATAAAATGTAAAAAAAGTATACTTATTAATACAATTAAAGTATTTTTTCTATTTATTTTTAAATATTAATGCATTAATACAGCTTTAATGGTATCGGCCCACCACCCTCAATCAAGTTTGGTTTTTGACCCTTCATAAGCAGAAGTTTGGGCACCCCTGTTTTAGAGGTTAAGGTCTGCGAGCAAGATGTTTGACTAAGTGGGATAATGTTGAGGAATTGGTGGTACTCATGGTGAGAATGAAAAGAATACATCAAGCTCTTTTAAAAGAAGCAGAGCAAGATAAGAGCGACCAAGTGGATGAGAGTCTGTCACCCAATCCTTCCTTTGTGGTCTGAGCTCGGCTTATAACATTATTACAATGCACTTTGCTAATGGTGTTAAATAAAAGACAAAAAGGGCAGGTCAGGGATAGTGGGGCAGCTGATACAGTTTGCTTAGCTTAACAGTAATGGCATTGCCATCATCCTTTATGTTTGATGCCCTCTGACAAACTCAGACACCTTTACGATGAGAGGCAGAAATCTGAGAGCTATGTTCTTTTGTATGTATTTTTTATGTATTGGTGTGTGAGAGGGTATCACAATATCTGAGACAAGAAAGACATTTACAGGTTTTCCTGCATAGGTGTATTGGAGACCAGCTAGTGAAGTGCTGTGGAGGTAAACATCACTCCTCTGACCTCTAAGGCTGAATTTGCACTGCATGGAGCAAAGTGACTTAATTCCGATTTTTTTTCTCCCATGTGGCACAGATCGGATATGGCCCATGTACGTGTAAGCAGGAAAAAATCATATGGATTCCGATTTACTCAAATCACATTCTGGCCTTGTTCATATGTGGAAATTTATTCGATAAGAATCGGATCCGTGCCCTCGTGTCTGAAGTGTACGCAGACATCGGATTTACACCTGTCAATGCGAGTTGCACATCATTAAAAACCATGGAGAATGACATCAACTCTGATGCTTTCATTTCGGAACAGGCTTCAGCAGAGTCCCAAACCCTAAATCTCATACACAAGGACTAAAAAAAGCTTTAAATTGTCATGTAGCACAAGTATTTAAACATGTTAATGAGAGGGAGAGAGAGAGCACAACATCTGCCAAATAAAAACAAATATAAAGTTTCATACATCACCTGCATAAATCACGCATTGGACATTACATTAAGATGCAAACTGGTTTAAAATGGCCTAGATTAAAAAAAAGATGAAAATGACAACTTTTTTCTGTCATAAACTATATTAAAATCCAAAAGAAAAAGAAAAAAACCCTGTGAACACATTAAATAGATTCATTGCGAAAAGAGCGCTCTTTAATTATCAGCTGTCAGCGCCCGCTCTTTTTTCCTAGTCATTGCACCTTTGCTGTGTGCCGTGTAAATGCAGACAATCAGATATGAGTCACTTTTAAATGATGATGTAAGCTGGTCAAAAAAAAAAATCGGATACAGTCACAAAATCGGAATTGACCATCAAGATCTGCAGTGTAAATGCAGCCTAAAAGGTGCTCTAGCGACAGATGCTTGAGGCCATGGGCTTAAGCCTCCTTGTTAAAGCAACCAACTCCTAAGCGGAGAGTCGCATGTTCCATCTCGAAGCGAGTTTGGTTGGTGTAGAACCAGTGGGGTTACATAGGCATGTGTTTGGTTTCACCTGCATGTGTAAATGTGTCAGCTCGAATGAGTGTGCTCCATTTGCACAAGGTATTAATGCGCTCTTGTTTGTTTGCTTGCAGTGGTGCATTTTCCAAGACAGGTGTTTACTCACCCCATGATAAAAAAGCAGCATGTTATCATGCTGTGGAGGAAAGCACTCGCAATAACACAGCACAGACCCCAGCAGCCCCCTAGAGGATGAAATGTTTACACAGAGTGAACTTCATTCCATTTACATTGTTTTCAATTGCTAAACAAGCATTCAGCAATACTTAAAGTTTTTTTTTTTCAAAATTCTTAATAGAGCAACACACCAACACAATTAGCCAAACAATTAATTTTCTCGACAAAATCACATATTGTTAAATAAATACCAACTTTATATTTCAAAATGCAGGATACTTTTTTCTACATTTACTAACTCTGTCAAAACACAGTGAACCCAAGGGAAAGAAGAGTAATAGATAGTGATGGAGTGATAAATATAGTCAAAAGAGTAGATAATTTACGTAAGTACAATAAAATCAATGTCAACATTTTCACATGTACCAATAATTTGAAGTAGATTACATTAAGTGACAGAAATTGTTTTGACGTTCAATTCAAAGCTTGCAGTTTAGCAGATGTATTGAAAAAAATAAACTGTGGTTTTCACTTGTACTGTAAAACATGCCTACTATGTTTGCCACTAATTTTTATTATATTTATTCTTATCACAGATTCTTTAGCACATTCAAGGTTATCACTTTATTTTGATGGTCCATTTGAGTATTACTAGACTGTCTGCTTAATATCTGTTGATACTGCTCCTTCAACACATATTTAACTGACTATAAGAAACTTTGCAAGTACATGTCAACTTACACTAACCCTAACCTCAACCTAACAGTCTAATTATTATCTAATAAGAATTAGTTGGCATGTAGATGCAATGTAGCTTAAATTCAACAAACAGAGCATCAAAATAAAATGTGACCCATTCAATAAAAATTAAATAAAGTAAATAAAATAAAAATAAAACTTAAAAAATAAAGTTTGGTAATTTCTGTAATCATCCCTGTTGTCAGTGTTTTGTAGGTCAGTGTGTTATGAATAAAATGTATGTTTTGTGAGTGAGAATTGTTGTCAGTAATTTGGTGCAACAAGCTTATTTTGAGACCAGTTTATTTTATATGAACTGTTGTGTTGGTCTGAGTGAGTTGTGGAGGTGAGCTGAACTATTCAGTCTGTAGTCATGTTGGTAATACACACTGTGTGAATAGTTTTGAAAATGTGGCTTCAGTACTGCACAATGCTTGTTAGTGATTAGTAGAGGTGTGAACCTACACTGGTCTCACGGTTCGGTTCGGTTACGATTATCATGCCATCGATTCGGTTCAATTCGATATCTCGGTGCATCACGATGCATTGACGATTATTTCCATACACAGTTGTATATTTCTTCACAGCAGCAATTCTTGTATTAAAATGTATAAATATATTTATTTACTATTTGTAAAACAATTTTGTCCTTTAATACAAACAGTCAGATATATAAGCTGTACCTTTTAACAACAGGAGCATTTATAGACCATTTTGAAGGATGTAAACAAAAACAATGGTCCTAACGTATTTCCTGTTTTACATTTTTAATTTCCATTGCTTCTGAGAATCCAAAAAGGTCCACATATTGATAATAGTGTTATGACGGCTGATTTAAAATCAAGTTATGATTGAATTGCCTCTTGTTACAGTTAGGAAATAGTTTAACGTCAAGCAGGAAATGTTCATGGGCCAATGACATGACCACATTGATAAACAAATATAAATATCCCGCTCGCTTTCTGCCTTGTCTACCAAGTTCTTTCTTACACCCCTTTGATTGGTCAGGCGCTCAACAGAAAGGGCTGCGATTGGCTCTTACACGCTGGCGCTCTACACAGATGCACTCATGGGCCACAGTGAGAGTGAGAGAGAACTGGAGATTACTTTCATTCTCTTAATCGCCGTGAAATAGGGGCTTTTGCTGTAAGTGTCAGTGAAACACTGTCCTGCAAACACACACGCAGTGAAATTGTGCACAGTTTCAGAGTTTTTACGTAGTTAGAGCGTTGTAAATATTCGCGCTCGCGGCTCGCCTCCCTCGCCATAGTAAGCTACGGCGACATAGCGCATGTGAGATAAATGACGTCAGTACATAATAACCGGTTATGATTATTACTGAACCGATACCGAATTGTCCGCGTCTGCATCGCGGTGCACCGAAGAAACGATTAATTTTGACACCCCTAGTGATTGGAAACTGTATTGGCTTTAAAAGTAATTAAAATTATTACTTTCTTACTTTAATATATTACTTGTCATGTTTCAGTTAGACGAGTGTAGAACATTAAATATTTGATCAAACAAACAAATAAATAAATAAATATTCAGTCAGGCAAACTCTACATTTGTGTGAATGTGAACATGTGGAATCATTAGTACATTAGTACATAGTACAGGAAATTAAACTGAAACACTGTCCAATTTAGTGTTGGAGGTTACAAGGCAAGCCTAGTGGGCAATCTTCATTGATTCCACATTCCACCAGTAAGAGCAGAGTGTGAAGCACAGTTTTGCTTAAAATATTGCAATGCATACAACATTATGGGTGACATATCAGAGTTCAAAGAGGGCAAATTATTTGTGTGTGTCTCACTGGCACATCTGTCACCAAGACAGCAAGTCATTGCGATGTATCAAGAGCCACGGTATCCAGGGTACTGTTAGCATACATCAAGATGGATGATCAACATCCAACAGGAGTAATTGTATAATTGTAGATGCAAGAGGAAGCTTGATGGGTGAACATTAGCCAGTGGGGGAGTGTCTGCTTGTGTATTAATCTTCTATGTTTTAAAACTCCTGGAATTAATTTTTAACACTACCATAGTTACACAAGATCAGAGATAGGCCATGCTTGATATTCCTGCAGAGCTAATTTGCATTACTGAATGATCATTTACAATTTATTTTGAGACTTGAGCAACCTGTTTATGTTAAGAAACATTAAACTTTTCTTCATCAGCATTCATCCATAATACATATGCAAACCACCAAGCTTAGGGACAAAGATTCATAAAATTTCCCTTGGGAGGGTAACTTTCCCATTGGTCAACTTAGCTCATAAGGGTGTTACATCACCATCGAAGGTTCTTCCATTCCTGCAACCAGACATCACAGGAGATGATGCAGAACTAAATCTTTTCCAACCACACCCTAAGCCAAGCCATCCTCTCTCTCATCAACTAAACTCAGCAATAGTCAACTGGAGTCTCAACAAACTACATCAGCACTGTTTTTCAAATGATGAGACCAGCAAGTATCAAACTTTGTCTCTGTAACAGATCCATCAAAGGTGCAGTAGGTGATCTGCCAGAATGCTAGCATTAGCATAATAGCTTAGACTTTTTAAGACCATCCTCAGTAAAGCTGGTTAGGCTTTAGGTTAGGAAGAGCATATTTACTAATGAGCATATTTACTAATGTTTTGTTATTAAACTAAATAATAATTAGATCAGAAAAAAAGGAGTGAAATATACTGTCATCTTTTTACATTGCACTTACGTTTACGTTATCAAGACAACGAGTGACTTTTCATTTTCAATTGTGCTCGCTGATCCTCGTACATCACTTGTTTTCAGCTCCTTTTTCACTTGAACAACTAAACGAATGCTCAGGTCTATTTAACTGACTATATTATCGATGCTGTAAAAGGTCAGCATTGGCTATTTTTACAGATTGGCTATTTTCAACATGAACTTGAAAATAGCCAATCTTTTGCCGGACGTTTTGAGTGGCTGAACAACACTTCCATCCATATAAACCCATTCATAAACAAGAACACAATCTACATAAGCTTTGCATGACTAAAATAGTTCTAAAACATACCTGTCTAAAAGAAATACTTCAGCCGTGGTGTCACCCTTCAGATCAATGTTTTGAACTGCATAACGTCATTGCCCTCCAGCGTGCAAAAGTCATTCTGATATTGATTCAGGGTTTAGAAAAGTTTTGATTCTTATATAAGCCTGATTTTCAACTATGCAACAAACCCAAAATTTGGGGTGATTGGAACATTTGATTGGAGTTTGCTGTTTTACTGTATGTACTGTAGTGAAGAGGCTGCTTTGATGCTGGGGAGAAAAAGAGAATGGAGCAGGTGCACCAACCATACTGGAGACAAACCATTAGTATATCTTGGTTGGAGCTGTGAAATATCTTTAATAAAGTTGCTTTCTCTATTTAACCTCCTGTCAATCTCTGCTCATACACTTTCACTTGGTCATTTCAGTCATTTCTGCATTAAGATCCTCCGTACCAATCCCATGCTGTTACATACATCCACCATGAGTGACAGTAGCTACTAGAAATGTATTTGATAAATACGTTTTTGGTTAAAAGTTATGTTCTCAGTCTTTGTTCTTGCTTTTTTATAACTTTTGCTTTTTTGTAAGTTTAAAGTTTGTGTTTATTCCCTTAGATTCTTGAATGGTGAATACACTGTGGAGGTGGCCATCAATGACTATCTGGATATCTACTGTCCGCACTATGAGGAACATCTTCCTCAAGAGCGCATGGAACGCTACATCCTTTTCATGGTCAACTATGATGGCTATACCACCTGCAACCACCACATGAAAGGATTTAAACGCTGGGAATGCAACCGCCCAATAAGTCCAAATGGGCCCCTCAAGTTCTCAGAGAAGTTCCAGCTGTTCACACCCTTCTCTTTGGGCTTTGAGTTCCGTCCAGGTCATGAATACTACTACATCTGTAAGTAACCTCATCCTTTCTAACTCCTAAGATTCAGCTTAAAACAATTTGTCTGTTTTCATTTGACCAGTTGTCAGTATTACCTCATTGTACAGTCATTTTCTTAAGTTCTTGAGTTATGGGAAACTGGGGTGTAGATGTTGAAAGATGACATGGTACTGTATGTGCAGACCTTCTTATCAAAAACATATGCCACGTGGTCTGGTCTGCTAAAACACATCATGTGGTTTCTAGACACAAATGGCTGAAAAAGCCAATACAATTTGTCTTTTATATTATAATAACAATATACTTTATGAAATTAAATGCAAAGTGTAACTGAAACCCAACATTACAGTTTGCACACCATACATTTTTAGGGCTTACTCACACTATGCTATCCGAACCGTGCCCAGGCCCGTTTCCCGGATCGTTTGAGAAGTGTGAGTGCTCTGATTCGGGCTCAGGCACAGTACACTTGGCCGGCTCTGGCCCGGTTGGAAGAGGTTGGCCAGAGCGCGGTTCACTTAGGCTCAGGCGCGGTACGCTTACAGTGTGAGTGCAAATGTGCTTGAGCCCGAAACTGACAGCGAGACGTGACTTTTAAGGGACTGTTTCATATGGATTAATTACTCATTCGTACTGTTCAATGAACGCAAACTGTCGTAGATTATTAAAGACGCAAACCCCTCACTGCACGTCTGCTGCACCTTCAGCAAACTTCCTAATTCCTGCAGCACGAGGACTTTATGATTGTTTATGAGCGTCAAAAGTTCGGCGAAATATTAGACTGCATGTCACCGCATATTAAACGACTTAAACGATATAACTTAAGAAATATCGACTGTGCTGAGCGAGAGCGCTTACTAAGCAGCGCGTCATCGATGACGGAAGCGCACCCAAGCCCGAATGTAATGTGAGTGCGGGCCGTCGGGGGAGACGGGAGAGGGGACAAGCGTGCCTTGGCCCGGTTCAACGCAACTGTACATAGTGTGAGTACACCCTTACATGAAACCAATTTATTATGCTCAATGTTGTGTATAGAGCATGATGTTGTTTGTAAATGGCTAGTAAATTGTATCATAAGTTGTAGCAGTGTGACCCAGCTTAAACTGATATAAATTATTCATATTTCTCTTATATTACATCACAGATATATATTTTTTTATTCCTCAAAATGTTACTGTTATTTTGTGGTTATTTTGTTTGTGAAACAACATTTAACTGTGTATGATGATAGAAGAATTTTGGGTCTCCACATTATTAAGAAGTAAAGTTCATCCAACAGTTTTCATTATTTCATAACCTGCTTTAACAGCATGTTAATACGTAAAATAAAAGTGTACGAACCAATGACTGTAAAAAATATGGACGACACGACAGTGCCTTTTCCCATTGAACGCTTTGAAGGCAAAACGCCTTGTGACGGGCACAAACTGTCACAAAAGACTGCTGAAATTGGAGCCTGGGCATGCGCAGAAGCACTACCAGATGGAGCCAGAGGCGGAGCCGAGTAATCAAGCTTCCAACCAAACGCTTGTACGTCAAATCAACCACGCCCCCCAAACTTCTCATTTGACCGCCCATATCTGCACTATAACAAAGACTCGCTAAATAAATATAAGCACTTACATTTAAAAACACGTAATAATACATAATTTTAAAAAAAAACTGTGTGATGTAAGCTGTTATAATTTAATAAAAAACAATACATGTTGGACTGCAAAACAAACGATCTTTCATACACTCTAGCCTAAGTTAGACTAAGCCATGAGCACAAAAACGGGTTGTTGGTATTTGTTATCTTCATAGGGGTAGAAATGACACCTGTAAAATATAAAAAAACTAACATATACAGTTGAAACCAGAAGTTTACACACACTGTATAAAATGGCACATAACCATTTTTAAAAAAATGTCAGATGTTAAATGTGACTAAACTTTTTCTCTTTTAGGTAAGTTAGGATCACCAAAATTGTTTCTATTTAATTAATAGCAGAATAATGAGAGAGATTTGAGAATTTTTTATAACCTTTCTTGAAAGCCAAAAGTTTACATACAATAAGATCAATAAGACAATAAGTCTCTGAAAAAGCTCAGATGATGGTGTCAAGGTTTTGGAAGTTTCTGATTGGCTAATAAACAACATTTGAGTTAATTGGAGGTACAACTGTAGATTAGTATTTAAGACAAACCTCAAACACACTACTTCCATGTGTGACAACATGAAAATCAAAAGAATCAGCTGAGATATCAGGAAGAGAGTTGTAGACCTCCACAAGTCTGGTTCTTCTTTTGGTACAATGTTTAGATGCCTGAAGGTGCCACATTATCATTTCAAACAATTTTATGCAAGTATAAACAACATGGGAATGTCCAGCCATAATACTGCTCAGGATGGAGAAGGATTCTGTGTCCCAGAGATGAACGTGATATGGTGCAAACTGTATGTATTAACTGCAGAACAAACGCAAAAGACATTGGCTGAAGCTGGTAAGAGAGTTTCATTATCCACAGTGAAACGAGTCCTGTACTGACATCGGCTGAAAGGCCACTTTGCAAGGAAGAAGCATTACTTCAAAAGCATCACAAAAAGGCCAGATTACAATTTGCAAAACCATACTGGGAAAAAGACTTTAATTTTTGGAGACATGTTCTGTGGTCTGATGGAACTAAAATTGAAACTGTTTGGCCATAATGACCAGTGTTACATTTGGAGGACAAAGGGGGAAGCTCACGAGCCTAGGAACACCATACCAATTCTGAAGTTTGGGGGTGGCAGAATCATGTTGTGGGGCTGTTTTGCTGCAGGAGGGACTGGTACACTTCGCAGAATAGATGGCATCATGAGGAAAGAACACTATGTAGAAATATATAAGCAACATCTGGAGACATCAGCCAGGAAATCAAAACTTGGCCACAAATGGGTCTTCCAAATAGACCATGACCCTAAGAATACTGCCAAATTAGTTAAAATGTGCTTTAAGGACAACAGAGTGAATGTTTTGGAGTGGCCAGCACAAAGCCCCAATCTCAATCCTATAGAAAATTTGTGGGCAGAGTTGAAAAAAGCGTGTGCAAGCAAGAAATCTGACTCAGTTACACCAATTCAGTCAGGAGGAATGGGCCAAAATTCTGAATACTATTGTGAGAAGCTTATGGAAGGATACCCATAATGTTTGACCCAAGTTATACAGTTTAAAGGCAAAGCTAAAAAAAATACTAAGGAAATGTATGTAAACTGTCTAGAGACTGTCTAGAAATTAATCTCTCATTATTCTCTCATTATTCTTGCATTTAGCAAATGTAAATCATTTTGGTAATCCTAACGGACCTAAAATAGTAAACATTTAGTATGATTTAACATCTGACATTTAAAAAAAAAATGGTTATGTGCCTTTTTTGTAGGGTATGTAAACTTCTGGTTTCAACTGTAAACAACACATACATTTTTAGAAAGGTTTTTATTTTTAATTAGCAATCAACAGGACCCAAAATATACACACCATAGATAACGATTTACCATGCGGGAAAAATCGTGTGTTTAAAAGATAAATACAGCAAGATTTCTAAATATCAACAGGATAATTACACATCCCATCCCTGCACTATATAAAATAATCCTTGTCAATTTGTACAATAAACTTTGCAGTATTAATACATCAACTGACGTCTATCAGCTGCTGCAACATCACTTGTATATTGCTTAGAATTTTTTTTGCCTCCGTTTCTTCGTTTATTCGATGCCTTAATTGTATCTGGCAAAGAGTAATTTACCTTAATTTTAATGTTTATAAGGAGTTTTCAAATAAAAAAGCTTACAGTAAATGATGTATATAAATAATAAATAACATTTACAGGTATATTTGTTATATAAGATTCGGTTTCTAGAACATTAATATTTTACAGCAAATTCAGTAGATTAACTCAATAACATGCCGAAATGCAAAATGTCAGAGACGTCCTTTAAATCAAGTTCAAACACGGAAATCAGTGTGGAGATAGGCTAACATTAGTTTTGTCTTGCTAATTATTATTTCAGACTCATAAAGAGAATTACTGCTAGATAGCGATCACCTGTATTTTCCCCGTCATGGTTAGGCGTGTATCAGCAAACTAATAAAGCCCGATAAAGGTCTGACCTTACCGAATAAACAGTGTGCCACCAGATCTTGTATGTCTGAAAGTATAGTTTACTGCTGAACAACTCGTTTTATCATGGTAAGATAACACAGAAATGGAATAACACTTACACTTACAATACATCTCAAATGCTAAAACACATTTCACAAACGTTTCCTCCATATTCCCCAATGTCTAAACACAACACCCTTTTCTAAAGCTACATAAACACAACCATACCTTCTCACTTCAAAACTTAAACTTTCACAAAATGTAAACACTATAGACATCACTACACACTACAGCAAAACAATTGAAAACACAATGCTCAATTTGTGAGAAGGTTCTTTGTTTCATAACTGCCAATGCATATTTTTAAAAAGTTTACAGTAAGGTCTCTGCAGAGGATTTGTGAGTTTCATATGAAGAGTATAAATCTATAGAAAATACTGCATGTACACTACTGTAACACAACTCAATGCAAAAACAGAATCTATTTCACACAACAGTACTCTTGAAAACATGATCAGCGTGTGAAGCTTTTTTATTTACTTTATTCACATCACACACACACACACCACAATCACTGTGCGCCATCATGTCACTGAGCTGCATCGGGCCACATCACTTCATCCACATTGCAGGCTATTGTTGTCTCTTGCCAGGCACTACAGGAAAAATGTCCTGGAATGGCGAATCCATCCTTGGAAGGCCTCCACTGGGATGTCAACACAGGCCAGCTCTATTGCCCTTAGGAGGTTCTTTCTAGTGTATGGTTGTCTGTCATAAACCTTACATCTCAACGATGAGAAAAACTTCTCTATAGGGTGGGTCAGTAGGGGGAGTAGGGTGGCAGACAGACGTTTAAAAAGTGGTTACTGTTGGTGGTGAATCACTCTCTGATTTGGTTTGTTCTGTGGAAGCAGACATTGTCCCAAATGATCATATAAATGTGATGTGCGGGCCAAGGAGGGTATTGTTGGCGGTCCAGGAGGATGCAACTTAGCTCCACTAGGAATGTGAGGAGACATTGGGTGTTGCAAGAACCAAGGACAGCATGCCGGTAGACAAGCCCCTCCAAACCCATGGCGGCACAAAGAGTAATATTACCCCGCGTTGGCCAGGAACCTCAGTGATGGCTCTTTGGCCAATGATGTTTCGGCCTCTTTGCCTTCGTTTGCGTAGATTGAAGCCAGCCTCATCCAGGAAGAGGTACTCATGAGGTCTGGCCATCGCGTCCAACTGTAATATCCTTTGTGAAAATGTGAAAATGCACAGCTGTTCAGAACAACAGTCAATCAGGTAGCACAGTATTTTTGCAGTTCTTTTGCAACTTGTATTTTAGCAAGGAAAAATGTGTTTGGATTTATGAGAACGGAGGATTGTGTTTTGTGGATTGTGTCTTCATGTGAAATGTGTTTATGATATTGGAAAATGATGGCTAGATTTACTAAATGTGTTTAGACAACTGGTCGTTTGGTTTAGAGGATTGGCTTTTGTGTTTTAGCATTTGAGAAAAACTGTAATCTCCTCCCGAAGCTCTGACAGTCTGCTTTGAGAAACTGTCAATCACAACTGTCAATCATGATGACACGCCCCATTTTTATAGCATTAAATTACTGGCTAAAACATAATTTTTACAAAAATGAAGATCTGCACCTATATCAGCATAATAACCTGTTTATTGCAAGTGTAATTAATGTTTTTTTTGGGTTCAAGTCTCGTTGATAAACACGAGAAGGCGGCCTTTATGACTTGTACTGCAACCAGCCCCCAGGGGGCTATCTAACGGCCGGGACCTTCACTCAAAAGCAGGCATGTGGCACACTTGGTATGAACCTACAGTGTCCCTGTATCTGTGTTTGCACTCTGTGAACACCAGCAATTTCTGTTGAGCACATGAACACAATGGCCAATCAGCATCTCTTAATTACACGGCCAACAGCGATCAAATGTGTGGGAAATGGACCTTTTAAAAATTTCAGTTCCGATTGGTAGCAAAATTCCAGTTTCATGACACTAGTTGAAACCTACCATTAGTGTCATCTCCCACAACTAGTAAGTCCGAAATAAAATCATCAAACTTTTTGGAAAATTAACATAGGGCCCTGGGGGTCTATACACTGATTTTTCACTCTAGATTTTTTTGGAATACCCGAAAGCACAACATTAGGCACTTCAAAAGAATTAAACATAAGTCCGTTTCTCTGATTAACATTAAAGACATTAACATTAACATTTTCACTATGCAACTCCACCACCATTCTGATGGATTCATGTGTATAAACATATCCTGAAGGAGTGGCTTCATTTAAACTAATATAGTCTCTTAGTTTAAGCCAGTTTTCAGTAAGACAGAGTGTATTAAAATCACTTTCTGTTATTAATTCATTAACAGTGACCAGACACAGTTTCTATGGGGTGAGCCAGATATGCATTTCTGTGATTTTGTTAGACAAACAAGGGACTATGACTATAATGTGAACGTTTTCTTACTAGTCAAACAGTACACAGCATCCTGGAGAGGCGACAGTGAGTAGCATGTTTGCCTTACAGCAAGAAGGTCGCTGGTTTGAGCCTCGGCTGGGTCAGTTGGCATTTCTGTGTTTCTTGCATGTTCTCCCCGCGTTCGTGTGGGTTTCCTCCAGGTGCTCCGGTTTCCCCCACAGTCCAAAGACTACAGTATTATGATAAGAAATGTGTTAAAAAAATCTTCTCTCCGTTAAACAGAAATTGGGGAATAAATAAACAGGGGGGCTAATAATTCAGGGGGACTAATAATTCTGACTTTAACTGTACATTTTGGTAAATTTTAACTATTATAGTGAACTATCACTGAATTTTGTGGCAATTTCATACACTTTGAGCGATACAAAAACATATTTTTATAGAAAAAGAAACTAAGAAAGATCCAAGTCTTGCAGTATCCCTATATACTCTGTTGAGCCAAAGGCTTACTGTAAAAGGGAGAATGTATACGTAGCATAGTAAGCCCATACACCCATACACTTTCGCATTGACACACATACTCGTACACTAAGGCCAATTTTGTTTACCCAATTCACTTATAGCATGAGGATAGTCATTTGTATAATACATACCCACACCAGCTCCATAAAGGGACTTTCTGCAAAGTGTCTTTGTCCAGAGACAATTATAAGCAAAATTATGAATTAAGAATTATATATTTATGCATTTCTTGCATAATTATGTGGATACCCACGGCTAGTGAATGAGACCATACTGTATGTTTTAAGACGTGAGAGGCACAAGTCTAAATTAAGTATTTTTGAATTACGTGAGACTGTATCTTTTCACAACGTTCTATTGATTGCATAACTGTAAAATGGTACGTTTTTCTGCTTCAAGAACAACAATAGTACTACCTTACTAGCTTAAAACTATATTTATAATTATAATATAATTTAAAATATTATAATTATAGGGGACACGGTGGCACAGTAGGTAGTGCTGTCACCTCACAGCAAGAAGGTCGCAGGTTCGAGCCTCGGCTGGGTCAGTTGGCATTTCTGTGTGGAGTTTGCAAATTCTCCGCGCATTCGCGTGGGTTTTCTCCGGGTGCTCCGGTTTCCCCCACAGTCCAAAGACATGCGGTACAGGTGAATTGGGTAAGCTACATTGTCCGTAGTGTATGAGTGTGAATGCATGTGTATGGATGTTTACCAGAGATGGGTTGCAGCTGGAAGGGCATCTGCTGCGTAAAACATGTGCTGGATAAGTTGGCAGTTTCACTGTGGTGACCCCGAATTAATAAAGGGACTAAGCCAAAAAGAAAATGAATGAATGAATGTTATAATGTTATAATTATTTCATATGCAACATCTTTTGTGTTATAACCTATAAGAGGTTTGTTGTATTTTTGGAATTGCTTCAAAATAAACAGCTATCATACCTGATCCAATGTATAGCTTAAAGACATTGATAGATTTCAGTTTATTTTTAAATTAACTTCCTGAATCTTCCTGTTGATTTTTAGATTTTTAGTCATGTACCCTAATCCTACTGGCCTGCTTAATTTAATTTGAAGTAAAATAATCCCAGAAGTAACTATAGAGTGCTCACTTTATTGTTCCTAAAATGCTGCTTGTTTCATGCATAAGCCTGCATACACCTCAACACACTGTAACGATGATTTTGACTAATCACAAGTCATTAAGTTTTGTTAATTAAATTCTTAAAAACAATTGATCAATAGTCAATTGACCATTCATTAGTTAACATCCCTAGAAGTTACAGTTGTCATTAAATTAGACTGTCAAGGGGTGTCATTAAATGAAAGAGAGCAGTTCACTGAATGAAAAGAAAATATTTATATATCAACATGGGAGTAAGGATATTTCATTTTGAGTAAACTGTTTCTTTAAAGTTGAATTGATTGGCTGTGGAAAGACAGCCTCCAGATAATTGCGTAGTCTCAAGTGGCTATTGCTTCAAATATCATGGTTGAAATTGAGGTAGTGGGTGGCACAGAAATGTCGCCCAACCAGCAGGGCATTCTAGACCTTCCTTCAATAATGGCATATTGTCACCCCAGTTGCAAGGGGGAAAGTATATGTTTTTTCAAAGGGAAAAAAGAAAAGAAAGAATCATGGGTTCAAAGTTTGCACTTAAGGCTTGGTGTTTCTTATGACTGTCCCGAGCTGTTTTTATTGCAGTCCACCCTGTTGCTTGGTGTGGAACCCACTATTGTTCACCTTTTGTTCTAGAAAGCGGCCTGGGCTGAGAAGTACTTAGTCTGGCTATTCATCACATTCCTCGAGAAAAGTGTTTGGCTACTATCAGGATTGTTGCTGTTATAGCTCTTTGGGTTAAAAGACAAAGGGGTCTGCCACAGGGTTACTGGGGGGTGACCAAAGCTTAGTTTGGTTATCCCAAAAAAAAAAAATAAATAAATAAAGGATGTCCAACCCCTCCTCAACCCACTGGAGAGGGTGACTGAGTGAATGACAACCAAGACATTCACCAAGACGCACACGCACACACACACGCGCATACACACACACATACACACACACACTTTTCTCACACTAGATAAATAGATAAGGACAGTGACGGAAATCTATGAGATAAAAAAAGTATAGTCTAAGACTCAGAGGGAATGTTTTTGATGAGCAATGGAAACAAAAGAATTAGGTGAGATATGAGTAAGAAGTTAAAAAATGTCTAACTTTCCCCCTTTGTCTTATTATATCACTTTTTTATCCAATCCATACCAAGTTCAGAGGGTTTAAGTTTTTTTTTATTTATTAATCTTAATTCTTATTGTACTATAAAATGTAATGGTGCTACTAAAATATGTATAATTCAAAACAGTATTTGTGTTATAAGTAAATGTTGGATGATACCCTGTCAAATGGATGGGGGAGGAAAAAAGAAAAAGGAGGTTAAAAGCATAAAGTTATATATTAGAAATATCCCATACATCATTTTCATTTAAATTTTTTAACATAACTTAGTGCAACGTATGTACTGCATTACTTATTTTAGTATTTTGAGTATATATGTATGTACTTTTTTGTTTGTTTTCTTTCTTCCTACTTTTTTCATATTTGAATTAATAAACATAATAAAAAAAGTGTAAAATAGACTACAATCAAGAGTTTTAATTATAATCACATGTGTCATGTGATTGAATCATGTTCAAGCTGTAATCTTCCGATTGTCCTGCAGGTGGCCTCATAACTCTTTCTGGAATGCTCATTGGGCTTTAGGAATTACTCCAGAGCACACATAGGTCTATGTGGATTTTCAAGTGCTACTTTAGTTGTGAGGCTTTTGGGGAACAAACAGTAACATTACTGTTACTGATAAGTCATACAATATTTTTTATGAACTAATTAGGTTTAAGCTTTTGGGTTCTAGGCTTTTGGAAAATGCACCCCTGAGTAATTCCAACTTGTGGCACAACAACTTTTTATTAATTAATTAATTAATTTATTTATTTATTTTAAAAGCCTTGTGGCCAGTCTGTATAACACTACTGTCCTTGAATTTAAAAAAATGTAAAACAACCCCACTGTTTTCTTTTCCACAAATTGCATTTGATGACATGCGGTCTTCATATACAGCAACAAAGACCAGAGATGCATACTCTTCATAGGATTTATTTGTTCAAAACTGGCCACTTGATGGGCAGGGATGAACAGTTGGGATGAAGGGCACAATTGATCATTTGAGCAGTGAATTTATTTGGTGTCACAGAATGATGTCTGGACGCTCAATTTTGATTTCCAAACTGGCTTTCTTCTCTTGATTTGTTAGGTGGTAACACTCCTGCAGTGGCTCCAGTTTCTACATTTTCCTGATCTATACTAGCACTTCCAAACTGGTTTTCTTCTCCTGATTCTTCTGGCTGAAACTCTCCTTCAGTGGCTCCAGTCTCCACATTTTCCTGATCTATACTAGCAGTTCTTTACTGGCTTTCTTCTCTTGCATCTCCTTCTTGCAACTCTCCTGCAGTACCTCCTTGATCATGTTCACCAGAAAATTCTTGCACATCATCTATCACTTATCTTTCTAAATCTGAATTACTACTTCCTTCCTTTTCTTCTTCCCTGCTATAAACTGGCCTGATCCATGAAGAAACTGAGCTGCTACCCTTGGCTGCCTGCTGTCGCTCCCTCTTTTTCTTATACTTAATTCTCTCCTTACGAGGCATTGCACTGCAAGTGAAGTAATCAAAATTCACAAAAAACTGTTTTGATCGTTAAAACTGTCATGATTTATATGGGGAGGTCACTAAAGGGCAGCGATAAAATGTTGATTGAACTACTGTATAGGTCTACATGTTATACACCATTATAATGACATGACAAAGGCATTTAAAGACCATTTAATTTCAAAATTATATTTTTCGATAGCTTGGTATTATACTGTGCAAATACACCTGGCCTTCTATTAAAGTTAGCCTTACCAATTTGCCTCCTGGGTGGTTGTCTGTGTATTATTTGTCCTGTGTTTGTAAATTGGTTGTGCACTCTCTCTTATTTAGTTGTGTAAGATGTTCATTATCTTTTCTTTTTTCTTTTTTTTTTTTTTTTTGCTTTGCATACATGCAGATTACATTCTGCATGATAAAATATATACAATGCACAGTGACTTGATGATTCTCATTCTCATTGTGTAATTTTTTTTTATTTAATACAACATTATTACAGTAGTAAACCATGTCTTTCTATGTCTATACATGTGAAGACGAGTGGGGAGTATACAATACTAGACTTTTAAAAAAATCTAGCCAGCAAACACATGCATAATATACTAGCATTGTAAACTTTAGCCTACCATGCTGTGTGACAATAGGCTGTAATATGATGAAATGTTAATAAACTCATTCATTCATTTTCTTTTCGGCTTAGTCCCTTTATTAATCTGGGGTCGCCACAGCGGAATGAACCACAAACTTATCCAGCATATGTTTTATGCAGCGGATACCCCTCCAGCTGCAACCAATCAATGGGAAGCATCCACACACACTCATACCTTACAGCCAATTTTTGCTTACCCAATTCACCTATACCACATGTTTTAGGACTTGTGGGGGAAACCAGAGCAACCGAACACAGGGAGAACATGCAAACTTCACACAGAAATGCCAACTGACCCAGCCGGGGCTCGAACCAGCGACCTTTTTGCTGTGAGGCAATTGTGCTACCCACTGCGCCACCGTGCTGCCCATGTTCCATGCATCAGCACATTCAGAAGATTCAGCTGAAACGTAAGATCGCGGCGCTCAGGGGGCAGAGTTGTGAAGTTTGACTGACAGCTTGAGCGGCTCCAAAACATGCGCTTTTTATTGCCTTTAATTGGTTAAATATTTGTAAAAAGGCAAACAGACCTAAAGGGTTACCAATAGCATTGAATTATTATTTTTTAAACTGTAAAACTGTGTAATTACAAAAAGGGCATGTGCTCTGCAGAGGTTGAGCCCTACCTGTGCACTTGCCTATCCATGAGCCCAATAAGCTATGTATAGAATTAAAGTAATAAAAGTTTATTTGTTCTCTTAGTGTAAACATCCTTCCCAGCAACACAGGACGTTTACACTTTTAAATGGAATTTAACTGCTTCTATATCTACAATTATGTTTGTTTGTGCAATAACACATCAAAGCAAATCATTATACAAAAAGGTTTCTCAAACACCCAAATTACAGTAGTTTGTTTATGGCTACTATGTACAGTTGGGGGCTGCATGGTGGATCAATGGTTAGCACTATCACCTCACAGCAAGAAGGTCGCTGGTTTGCTTCCTGGCTGGGATAGGTGCCATTTCTGTGTTTCCCACAGACCACAGACATGCAGAATAGGTGAGTTAGAAAGTGGCCGTATGTATGAGTGTGTGATTAAGAGAGTGTATGGGTGTTTCCCAGCACTGGGAGATCATGAATTAGTGTACTCTCACAATTGGCTCATGGCTGGAAGGTAATTCACCCCATAAAACATGACAAAGTAATTGGCAGTTCATTCTGCTTTGGCGACCGCTGATAATGAGGAAATATGCAAAAGAAAAGTGAATGAGTGATTGAATCTGAATAAGCCAATAGTACAATCAATTTGGAATAAAAGCTCAACGCGTGCCAAGCTGAGACATTCTTTTCACTTCAGATCCTTTCACGAAGTTTCTGAGAGAGTTGATGAGGGTTTTCTCCGACTGTTACGACAGAGAGAGAGAACGTGAAAGCGGGCTGCTTCTCCCGGTCCAGAGTGTGTGATACGCGGCGGCAGATGGTCTTGCTGGGTTTCTCCCTTGCCTGGAATTCTTTGGGTCCAGTCTTTCAGAGCGGTATGTACAGTATTGTTGCGAATTTCCTAAAACAGCAACACGATCGTACATTGCGTCTTTTTCAAGACGTCGATCAGACTGTGTGTTTCGGGATGCAGTGGTTTCCTGTTCTTGGATGATGGGCACGAGCACTGCGTTTCATGTTTGGGGGTCCAGCATTTTAATGCGGTGGCATGTCTGTTGCGCAGTTAAGATTGCAGCTCGCTCTTGCAAAAGGGCCACCCACCCCAGTTGTCCCCCGCGCCGCAGTGGGCACTCAGACAGATCTGAGGGTTACAGTGGGAGTAAATCCACCGCCCTCTGGCTTGTGGACCTCTCGCTCCACCACGCGTTCATCCAAGCTTCGAGTGAGAGAAGCGCTCTGTCGTCGGATGGTCGCCCTCTTACTTGATGACACTGAGGCTCAGATGGCCATTGCTGCATTGGAGGATGGGCTGTTATTGTCTGATGAAGGATTCGAACCCGCTCCCTCCCTCCAGGGTAGCGAGCGTGGCGTCGGATCTAGAAGCAGACATGATAACCGTGCTTTCCCCGGGCTGCTTCGGCCGTTGGCCTGAAGATGGTTTATCCCCCAGCCCCAAGGCCGAACCGACTAGATGTAATGTAATGTAATGTACTGTGTATTTATATAGCGCATTTATTGTGTATGGCCATACACCCAAAGCGCTTCACAATCATGAGGGGAGTCTATTCACACCACCACCAGTGTGTAGCATCCACTTGGATGATGCGACGGCAGCCACAGGACAACGGCGCCAGTGCGCTCACCACACACCAGCTATTGGTGGAGTGAAGAGACAGTGATAGAGCCAATTCGGTGGATGGGGATGTTTAGGAGGCCATGATGGGTAAGTGCCGATTGAGGGACTTTGGCCAGGACACCGGGGTTGCACCCCTACTCTTTACGAGAAGTGCCATGGGATTTTTAATGACCACAGAGAGTCAGGACCTCGGTTTAACGTCTCACCTGAAAGACGGCGCCCACTGACAGTGTAGTGTCCCCTTCACTTTTACTGGGGCATTAGGACTCACATAGATCACAAGTTGAGCGCCCCCTGCTGGCCTCTCTAACACCACTTCCAACAGCATCCTAGTTTTTCCTATGTGGTCTCCCATCCATAGATGGATGTATGTGGAGGGTTAAGAAGGCAAGACCTTCTAGCCTCCCATCCCTTTCTTCCCGGAAATGCACAGTGAGCTCACACAGTCTCAGAGGGCACCTTTCTCTGCCCAATCTGCGTGCGCCTCCGCCCTCACCACCCTTGATGTTGGAGCAGCTAGGGGGTACGAGTCGATTCCCCAGATTGAGAGTGCCATTGCGAGCCTGCGTGGTCCCTCTTCCTGGTGGAGTCAGCCTCGTCTCCTGTCCAAGTTGTGTTGGTTATCGCCTCCTCGGGCCAGAGCCCACACAGTTGTGGGCCGGGTTGCTTCCACCTTGCACGCTGGGGCCACCTACCAGCACTACCATGCGCAGGCGCTGGCCCAGCAGCACGAGGGTGGTTCCGACCCAGGCTTGTTACGAGCCCCGCACCGCAACCGACTGAGCTCTTTGAACCACAAGTTCGCTGCATGTGCCCTGGGAAGGACGATGACCACATTAGTGGTCCAGGAACACCACCTCTGGCTAAACCTGGAGAAAAGATATGCGCAAAGTTGACGAATTTCACTTTCTTTACTATCCCAGGCTGGCCTGTTCGACGACACCATCGGTGGATTCACCCAGGAATTTATGGTGGTGCAGTCGGATGCAATGGGCTGAGTCATCTATCGGCGGGATATAAAACCACTCCCCCCCGCTGAACCATTCAAGGCAAGGCAAGGCAAGGCAATTTTATTTATATAGCACATTTCATACACAGTGGCAATTCAAAGTGCTTTACATAAACAAGAATAGAAAGACAAGTATAAGAAAATAAAAAAAGCAAATAGTAAGAACGATTAGAGACAGATAAAATTAAAACAGGTTATAAAAGATTAAAAAAAGAAAAGAACAATAGTGCGATCTGTCGGACGTAGCACAGTGCTCATTCGGTAAAGGCACAGCTATACGGATGTGTTTTCAGTCTTGATTTAAATGTGCCTAATGTTGGAGCACATCTGATCATTTATAGAAGCTGATTCCAGCAGCGAGTGGCGTAGTAGCTGAAGGCCGATTCACCCTGCTTTGACTGAACTCTTGGAATTTCTAGTTTATATGATCCTAAAGATCTGAGTGATCTGTTAGGTTTGTATTCAGTGAGCATATCTTTTAGTGATTTATAGACAAGTAATAATACTTTAAAATCTATTCTGAATTTAACTGGGAGCCAGTGTAAAGACCTGAGGACAGGTGTGATGTGCTCTGATTTCTTGCTTCTGGTCAGAATCCTAGCCGCAGCGTTCTGGATGAGCTGCAACTGTCTGACTGTCTTTTTGGGAAGGCCAGTGAGGAGGCCGTTACAGTAATCCACTCTGCTGCTGATGAAAGCATGAACAAGTTTCTCTAAGTCTTCACTGGAAACAAAGCATCTGATTCTTGCAATGTTTTTGAGATGATAGTATGCTGATTTACTAAATGCTTTGACATGACTATTGAAACTCAGATCTGACTCCAGAGTCACACCAAGATTCTTGATCTTATTTTTTGTGGTTTGACCTTTAGAGCCAGTGGATTCACATCCACTGCTTGTTGCCGAGAGCGTCTGTCTATAAGAGCTGCTCCGCACCTGCAGCGGAGTGAAGTGCCCCTGAGATGGGCCATCAGGAGAAGAGGGAACTTGCTCTTTCCTCTGTGGGGGGCCGGGCTCTTCAGCCAACGGCGCTTATAAAACACCATCAAACCCTCAAAGAAAGAGCATTTCCCCCGGATGTAACAGCCCGAACACTGCCAGTCTGGGATGCTATGCCTTCCAGCTCGCAGGATCTGTGCACTTTGCCAGTGGTTTGTGAGGTGGGGAGGATGATCTCCCTTCTCTCAAATTTTCAGCCCCTCCTCCGGAGCCTGGGTGCGAGTGAGTCTCTCGCCTCCTGCTCTTCCGCGGGACCCCAGCGCTCCCCAGATCAGCCCTCCCACTCTGCACTGCTGGTACGTCAGCGATCGTATCATGGCTCTGGCTCATACACACGATCAGACTCGGCTACACGATTCAATTCACGAAACTGCCTCCCAAGTTTAGGGTGTGTATCTCACCAGGGTCAGCCCTGTGCCCGCCTCTGTTTTGCAAGCAGCTGCGCTGTTTTTTTACCAGTGCTAGAGTGGAAACACATGCTGGTCAGGATGGACAGCATGGCAACGTTGGCATATATCAACCGCACAGGAGGTATCCGGGTTCGCCGCATGTATTTGTTTGCTCGCTGTCTGCTCCCCCGGAGTCATACGTGGGGGAGTTTAAACATGCAGCCGATGCGCTCTCATGGCAGTTTTGTCTGGGAAAATGAAGACTCCACCCCCGACTGTCCAGCTGTTATGGGCTGCGGCTTTCTCTCTAACACAGAGATACGTGCGCTCTCTCGCTTGAGTTCCCCACTTGGCAAACCCTGCAGAGTCCACTGACTTCACAGCTGGCCCCGGGGCGTGCGTAATACGCATTTCTCCAGTGAGCCTACTCGTGCAGATACTGTGTAAAGTCAGGGAGGATGAGGAACAGGTCTATGTATTGTGCCTCTTTGGCTCAAACGGACCTGTATTTCAGCTCTCTCCTTGTGATGGCCCCTCCCTGGTACATCCCCAGGAAGAAGCTTCTTCTCTGGGACAGGCACCGTTAGGCACCCGTGCCCATATGCTTATTCAGCCACAATGCAGGCCAGGCGGACCCGTGTCTTCCCTCCCCGCTAACCATCTCATTTTCACTTGTGTACTCCCCCTTCTCAGGGCTAGTCCATATGTCTTCTTGCCACCAGGTCTCCCCACTTGGGCAGCAGGTGGCCTCCGCAGCGTCCTCCCTATCGGGATTGAACGCTTTCCTAACGTACTGTCGTATTGAAATTCCTAGAATTAACTACATGCATTTCGACTGCCAAAAAATATATTTAAATCTGTAAAACTTTTGTTGAAGTGTGATAAGTAAGGGCCCGGAAACACGTTGGAAGACCGCGACTCTGGTGATCCAGGTGCGCTCATGCTCTTGGCTTGGCATAACCTCTCATTGTGGTCAAGGTAAGGTTCAATCATTGTGGCATTTTCCATACATTTTCCCATAGTGGATGTTTCCACATAGCATACAAAAGTAACTCTCGTTTCCCGAGGGGGGGAACGAAAATGCTGTGTTCCTCCGCCACAATGATTGCCCCTTAGCTGTTGGTCGTAAAGTCTTTTCAGCTAGAAAAGGATGCCTCGGCTTGGCTGTGCTTTTATTCCAAATGGATTATAAGTAGCGACTGCTTTGCATGCTGACACGGCCAACTCATTGACATTTCATTGGCCCGTTTATATAATCTTTCAGTTGATTGGATTCTGACAAAATCCCCATAGTGGAAGTTTCCACATAGCATTTCCGTTCCCCCCCTCAGGGAACGAGGGTTACTTTAGTAACCGGAGCATTTGGCAGTTTCACTTTCATTCAGCAACATTTCAGTCATGCCCTGTGACAAACTCTGAGGTATTGGAGAGTGGTGGGAGAGTGTTGTTTTAATGGAATTTGATAGAGCAGGCCGAATTAAAAGAAAACCTCCACATTTCACTGACTGCATAAAAGTGTTCGATGATAGTGGTTGTGATGAGTCTCCAGGAGTTCACTGTGTGTGTGCACTTGGAGATGTGGGTGCCTGCGGTCCTTTGCTGACTCAATAGGTACAGAGAATAATGTAAAACAGCCATGTGTAAATTGTCGTGAAATTTGGTGAAATGTCCTACACTGAAGACAGGAACTGAGGACAGGAACTGAGTTTGACACCAATGGTCTAGGGGCAGTATGGTGGCTCACTGCAAGAGGGTCACTGGTTTGAGTCCTGGCTGGGTCAGTTGGCATTTCTGTGTGGAGTTTGCATGTTCTCCCCGTGTTCGGGTGAGTTTCCTCCAGGTGCTCCTGTATCCCACAGTCCCACAGTCTAAAGACATGTGGTAAAAGTGAATTGGGTAAACAAAATTCACAGTAGTATGTATGGGTGTTTCCCAGTATTAGTTTGCGGCTGGAACGGCATATGCCGGAATAGTTGGCGGTTCATTCCGCTGTGGCGACCCCTGATCAATAAGGGACGAAAATGAAGGAAAATAAAATAATTAATGAAAGCTAGAGGTAAGGTAAACCTTATTCTAAAATAGCAAACAACTGAGGAATTTTTTGTTATTAATGAATATCAGTTATAAATATCTAATTTAGTAAAATATTTATTACTGAAACACATTATGCCAAGGTCTATGATAGAGGTTTGGAAAGTGTTATATTTATGCTTCTGCTGTTGATGCAGTGGTTGAAAGAAGCTGGATCTTCCTGCAGGTCCTGATATATGGAACAAGCAGATATTGGTCTCTTGAGCTTTGAAAAGAAGAAATCTGGGGATTCTGGAACACGCAGACTGGAGATTTCTGATTCTGATGTTGGGGACACACCGACATCTCTATCCTTGAAGGTAGAGGTCCTGGAAATCTGTGACATGCAGACTTCTGGAGGTGCAAGTCCTGAAGCAATGGTTTCTGACGCCATTGGAAAAAGCACTGTGACTCCAATCACCCTGAAAATCCTTGCTGGAACACGCAGCAAAGTTCTGAAAAGTTTAGAAGATTTTAAGCAATTCAGATTGCCTGAACCTGAGACGTGCAGAGAACTCTTTTGTTTCTCCTTGCAGACATGTGTAACGCTTGCATTGAAAACCACACAAATTGTGAACCACACAAATGGTGTACCACTCCTTGGGAACTACCTATCTTGTAAAACCACACATTCAACTTCTTTGAGAGAATGTTTTATCCTTTCCATAAAAGGTGGGGTTGAAAAGATGGCACCTTCCAAATCCAGCATTGTGACTGGATGATCCTGTGAGGTGATCACTGGAGGATGTCATCCATAGTGTGACTGTATTTGCAGTCATAGTCCACAGTTTAACTGTTTGTATATTTAAAAGTCTTAAATATTTTCCTATGCATAATTCACTCTCCAAACCACTTCCTAGTATTCCATTTTGTGTCCACTTTGTGAGATGGAAGTATTGTAATCCATGTATCTCTCTGTATCTAAGATTATGTAGATTAGAAGGAAAATGTTGATTAGGTTAAGAACCAGTTTTGCAAGTTCTGGCCTCTTAACACCTTTGTCCTTCGGAAGAACAAAAGACAGGTTCTTCAATGTCTCCAGATAACTGATAAACAAAAAAGGGGCAGAGTTAAATGTTACTTTAACTGGCTTAAACAAAAAAACCTTAAACAAAAAAGAGTGCGGCATTTGTTCATATTGTAAATTAATTTCCACAATTGAATTACCACAAGTTCCTGGCTGTACTGCTGATCACTACATGTTGCTAACAGTCTAGCCAGGCCCACAGACAGAACAAAGCTTGTATGCAAAACTCATGCAATTTTCCCATGCATTAAACTTGGAGGAAAAATGTAAAACAAAGTTAGATCTGTCATGACAACTCTCTGAGTGATTTAGAATGGGAGTGCATATGTATATGGCAATGTTGATGTGTTTGGTATTGGCATCATAATGTCACAATTGTCAGATCACTAGCTCACTTTAGTGTGTGTGTGTGTGTGTGTGTGTGTGTGTGTGTGTGTGTGTGTGTGTGTGTGTGTGTGTGTGTGTGTGTGTGTGTGTGTGTGTGTGTGTGTGTGTGTGTGTGTGTGTGTGTGTGTGTAATTGGATTAGGACTGATGTGAGCTGATTTGTTTCAGCTGCAGCTTATTTTCCAGTTCTATTTATATAGGTATTCCCAGTCCTCTTCCTTGCCAGTTCCTTTTGTTTCTCATTACATGGCAGAAGAAACTGACCAAACATTATGGATTCAGCCAGTCCAACAGCACCAACCGTTTAGATTTTCAAAAAGAGTAGAGGTAACACTTTATTTTGATGGTCCATTTGAGTATTAGTAGACTGTCTACTTAATATCTGTTGACACTAACATTTAACAGTCCTTCAACAGACATTTATCTGACTATAAGAAACTTTGCAATTACATGTCAACTTACACTAACCCTAACCCCAACCCCAACCCTAACCCCAACCTAACAGTCTACTTATAATCTAATGATAGTTAGTGGCAATGTAACTTAAATTCAACAAACGGACCGTCAAAATAAAGTGTGACCAGAGTAGATGCTCTCTACAGGACAGGCTATTCAGACTTCAGCGACACAGGTATCTAAATTTACCACACAATTCACAGTTATGAGCTCCCATGGCACCTCTTTCACCACCTGCTCTGCCACTTTTTTAAACAAAAAAAGCCTCAGCCACTAACATTTGCCACATTTTGCTAAAATTTTGCATGTGTGATCACACTGTGGCTGAGTGTGATCCAGTGAGAAAACTTGCTGATCTCCGACAGAGAGAGGGGTCAGTTTTGGATTACTCTAAAGAATTTTGCACTTTGGTGGCAGAGTGTGGTTGGATTGCCCGGTGTTTTCCAAAGGCATAATACCTGAGGTATTGGTCGACTTTAGTGAGTTTTGGGAAATTGAATTGAATGTCTGCATGACCTCAGAAGGAGTAATGCCTTCACTCGGGTGTCCAGTGAGTTGGGTATTTGTGCCGAAATTGCATTTAGACGTTATCTGATGGAGTCATTGCTCTAACGTGACTTGTCACCCAAAGTTTAGGGGTTAAACCCAAAGTTTAAAGTGTTAAGACTTCCAATTCAACTCCACAGAGATATCTTCAACTGCTGCCATTCCCTTTAAGACCCTGGTCTCATATCGCGTTAGATTTTGTGACTGCCCTCCCATCCTCTTTGGGTAATATGGTTGTTTTAACCATAGAGGACCCGTTTTCAAATGTGGCTTTTTTATCCCTTTGCCCAAATTACCTTCAGCCAAAGACCTTTAGCATTCTTCCAGATTCATGGCCTCCCGATAAATGTGGTTTCTGACAGGGCACCCTGACTGGGCCAATAAAGATCTTGAGAGAGTGTTACAATGTTTGGTCGCTCAGAATCCCTTTTCCTTGTGTCAGCAACTGTTGTGGGTCGTTGGTCAAAAAGTGTGGCTTTCTACCAGGAGCATCCCTCCTAAATTCTTTGGCCCATTCACTAAGATTCTTAGTCCAGTGGCTGTCCGCCTCAAACTTCCTCCGACAAACAGGAGAATTCATCCTGTGTTCCATATCTCCAAAATTAAACTGGTTTTTGCTTCTCACCTTAATCCACCCAAGCTGGTTCATCCTCCTCGCCCCTGAGAAGGCTCAACCTCCTTTGGTAGACTTTGCTATTCTGTCTACTACCAAAAGCCCTAAGTTTTGAGATCTTAAGAAGTGAGCAGATTGTAGCAAACAGAAGGTTTGGTTCTATGAACAGGAGGCTAGATTATTTAAAGCTATATAGGTAAGAAGTAATATTTTGAAATCCACATGGAACTTATAAGGCAGCCAGTGTAAGGAAGATAATATTGGGGTGATATGGTCATATTTTCTTGACCTGGTAGGAACTCTTGCAGCTGCATTTTGCACTAACTGAAGTTTATTAATAGAGGATACTGGGCAACCAATGAACAGAGCATTGCAATAATCCAGCCTAGAAGTCAAAAGCATGAACTAGCTTTTCTGCACCTGAACCTGTGTCAGTCCAGCTTTCAGAGTTGAAGTTCAGTTTATTTCAGTTCAATATAATAACCAACTCTAGTCAAATCAAAGTTCAAATATAACACCCAGATCTTTTACAGTAAAGCTAATACAAACATTGTATCCCTCTAATTGCAGGTCGAGTTGTGAGATCTGCTGTCTAAAGGATACTTCTGTTTTGTCTGAATTTAAAAGGGGAAATGAAGCATTGGATTCCACTTTAATGAAAATATATTAAACAAACTTGAATAATGTAACCATTATGAAGAAAACGGCATGTTTTACTATAGATTTTAGACCTAGGGCGCTGCCATCTTGGAATATCACTGTGTCTGATGTCACGAGGATGGTTACATTCCCTCCGCTGAACAGATACAGTGGAAGTAATGGCTAAACACGGAGACTGCAAAGCCTAATTTAACCCAATGCGTGAAGTTGTGGACGAGGAGCTGGTGCAAATACAAACATCAGATGTGTGTCTAATATAAAAGTATATATGTTCTATTTTTCTTTTTTTCCCCTTTTAATTACAGATCATTTGATGTGCTTTGATTCACTCTCTGTATTACGCTGCCTGAATGCCTGTATGGGTTTCACCCATGATTGTAACGAACTGAACATGGAGACTGGACAGCCTAGTTTTACCCAATGCACGAAGTTGCAGACGTGCAATGCAGAGCTGGTGCAAATACAACAAATACAAGCATTTAAGTGTCTTTAGTTGTGTATTTTTCTTTTGTTAATATCTTTTGTTTGATGCTCTTTGGTCCACTCTCTCATGCTGCTCCAGCGCTGCCTGACGAGGGGATTTACATTCAGACTAATGCAACGATTAAAATGATACATGACTTCAAGCTTTACTAATTCACATCTGTGTGGATTATGTCAAGACATATTTTCTTATCAAGTCAATCAACTCGATCTCTCAACATGTACGTAAAAACCTGAAAAATGTGAAAACCTGAGATGATCTTAGTTCGGTTTGAACACAGGCAGAGGTAAGCAGCTGTAGTAGTAGTGAAAAGTGAAAGTACCCGCCCTCCTTAACCTAGTAGCGGACCTTGTTGAAACCCATACAGGCAGTCAGGCAGCGTAATACAGAGAGTGAATATATTACTGACGTAATGATTACTGCTTCATTTCCCCTTTAAATGAAGGAAATTGTTGGTCATCCATTCTTTTACATCTTTATTACACTAAGTTAGCTTAGTTCACATGTCTCAATTTGTTGAAAATGTTAAATTTTAGTTGGTCATTAAATTTCAATTGTGTGATTAGGACCGAATCACATTCATAAATAAGGAATAAATTTAGATAGTTGACCATATTTTAAACATCTCGTCTTTTCATTTAATTTTTCATCATTTACCCGAAGTTGCTTAGAGTAATATGTTGGCCATTTACATATGCTCACAGACACAACCTCACCCGTTCTGGTTCTTAGACAAAGAATATAATTCACTGCTCTCCAAACAAATCGGTTTCCAGGTCTACTGTAGCTCCTGGCTATCATGGTGTCAGCAAACATAGCCTTACGAATAAGTAGCCTTTCTTGTTCTTATTTATTTTTCTACCTGGCAATGTGTGTTGATTAGTAAATTCTTAAAGTAGACATATATGTTGTATCTAACCTAATGTAAAAACCCTAACACATAATCAGTGCTGTTAAAAAAGTGGTCAGCATTGCATTGTATTGGTTAACTACAGTGATTTGAGTGAATTGTCAACTCTGTGTAATTGAATCAGCAGTCAAATTATTATAGATGTACTTTTAAGCTTTTTCTATGTAAATCATGTCATGTCATATATATATATATATATATATATATATATATATATATATATATATATATATATATATATATATATATATATATATATATACAGTTGAAGTCAGAATTATTAGCCCCCCTGAACTATTAGCACCCCTGTTTTTTTTTTTTGTTTTGTTTTTAGATGTTAAAAAAAAAAGATTTTTTTAAGTCAGCAGTGAGGAAAATACTTTATTTATACTTAATAAAAAACTTTAATTATTTATATTCCTTTTTCTCTTTACAGCCTCTCCACACCCCAACCTCGGTGGAAAGCCATGTTTGAAATTAAAGGTGTATGTCAAGCCTACAAGTGAGTATGTCTGCCTGCCATGTGTTTAGTGCTTTGTTGATGTTATTCATGGTGATGCTTTCAAATCAATCCCCTATCAGAAATCGGTCACCCTTTATTTTTATGATCTATTTGTTGAATATAAGTTAAATTGTATCTACATGCCAACTAATTCTCATTAGATTATAAGTAGACTGTTAGGTTGGGGATAGGGTTGGTGTAAGTTGCAAAGTACTATGTACTTGCAAAGTTTCGTATAGTCAGTTAAATGTCTGCTGAAGGAGCAGTATCAACAGATATTAAGCAGACAGTCTAGTAATAATCAAAAGGACCATCAAAATAAAATGTCACCCAGAAATATTATTGCCCCAGAAAAAATTACTGCCCCGGATCGTCACGGAATGGAATTGTTAAGTAAAGAGAACCATTTGGCCCAATAGTGGAATTTTGTTTTGTTCTTTTGGAGTAGCATCATGAAAAAGCTTTGACTCTTCCTCGTGTTAAAAAGAATAAAATGTTAGCTACAAGGAGAGCAACAAGCACATGGAACTGCTGTCTATCCATTCTGATAGGTGACCGATATGAGCAGAATTCTTAAACATAAAAGAGAGTAGATCTGAGCAATAAGATGAGAAATACATTTCCATCTGTTTAGAAATATTGCTTTTTGCGAAAGTGAGCTGAATCATAATATAAATAATAATAATATAAATATGCAACATTTAACACTTTTATCTGTTTTGGAAATTGGAAAAAAATCAAACAATCTATAGGTGTAAAAATGCCCTAAATGAGGATTTGACAGACCCCACCACCTAAAGTGAAAACTATGCAACAAAATTGGATTTGATCATTAATGTGCATTAATCTCTCTTTCTGTCTCTTCTAGATGACTCTTTATACGAGTCTCCAGAGCCGTTTTTGACAGATGACTCCAGTGGTGGTTGGGTATTAATGCCCAGTCTGTGGCTCATGCTTCCATTGCTTTTACATCTGTGTTCCTCATAGCATTATAATCCTCTCAACCTGACTGTGCCCAACCAGCCTGCCCCATACATCATACACCACTATGATATGTCCTGCACCATCAGTTATGGAGTCCAGCCAACAGACAGCCAACTTCACACCAGATCCTTGCATATTTATATGGATTTTTACCAAGATTGAAACCCTGCAGGACATCTGCTAACTAGCCCTAATTTGATAGCCATTATATCCCAGCTAAATGTCCAAATACGGGCATTCTTACATAGCACTCTTTCTTGAATGACACAAGGTACATGAAGCGGGCAGCATTTTTAAACGTGTTCTATTGTCCTGTCTTTATTCCATCATCATTCATGTGTTAGGAGACAGATGTAAATGACTACCATGTTAATAATACTGTTTGTCTGCCTTAAGCAACTTCCAGAGACTTTACTGTCATCTGAGCTCAGTTTTCACTGTTGTGAGATGGTTCAAAAAAACGTGTATGAGTGTCTCTTCTGATGTTTGTGTGTTTTTTGTACTTTTGTGCATAACCATGTTCACATATGAACAGATGTTGAAAGCAGTTACAGTTCCTTACAAAATGATTGTAATCGCATTCCATTACGCAATCAAAAAAGGATACAGTTCTATCTGTGAATCTGCCAAAGACACGACTCATTTTTTAAGGGGGAGTGGGGAAAACACTGGCTTTTAGACATAGAACATTTAAAGCTTTCAGATTCATTTAATTTATGAGTAAGGTATTATAAATATAATTCCATCATATGAAAAATAATACAACTGAAAACAAAGAATGAAAGATAATAAAGCTGTGTTAATTAAACAAATAACTGCAGTAAAAATCAAAGTAATTTTTTTCACTGGTGCTGAATCTGGAACAAGTGTGTATGTTTCAAACTGCAAAACAAAAAAAAAATGTTTTTTAGTGTTTGTGACTATAACATAATTAAAGCGCAAAATAGTTAAAGATGGATTTATTGATACACAGAGACACAGGGTCCGCAAACTGCATTTTGTAAAATCTCGCTTTTGTTTGACAAAATGTGTCAGCCTCTCATTGCCCAATAACATCACTCTTCTGATGGCTACTTTTTCAGGAGTCTGATAGATGTCTGTTTGGTAGTTTATTGTGAAATATAATTTATGTTGGGTATAACTAGAGACAACATTCAGTCACAGTTATCTGCTATTTGCTTCAGAGCCTGTATAATAATCAGTCTTTAAAGGATTCCTTCTGTAACTTAGTAGTCTGCGTAACATAAGTCAATCTCTTCATTTTGTATTTCTGTATTTATGTTATAGTAATTTTATGAGTTTAATGTTAGTGAATAGCCTCATGCGAGATATATATATATATATATATATATATATATATATATATATATATATATATATATATATATATATATATATATATATATATATATATACATTTGAAGTCAGAATTATTAGCCCCCCTGATTTATTAGCACCCCTGTTTTTTTATTCCCATTTCTGTTTATAACAGAGAGAAGATTTTTTTCAACACATTTCTAATCATAATAGTTTTAATAACTCATTTGTAATAACTGATTAATTTTATCTTTGTCACGATGACAGTAAATAATATTTTACTAGACACTATTTTTCAAGACACTTCTATACAGCTTAAAGTGACATTTAAAGGCTTAACTAGGTTAATTAATTTAACTAGGCAGGTTAGGGTTATTAGGCAAGACTTTCTTCAGAAAAAAAAAATATCAGACATACTGTGTAAATTTCCTTGCTCTGTTAAAAAAAGCAAAAGAAAAAAAAGAGGGGCTAATAGTTTTGACTTCAATATATAAAATATATTGTAAAAATTGTAAAATAGTGGTCTGTTCTGTAGACTATCGAAAAAATATATAGCTTAAAGGGGCTAAAGATTTTGACCTTAAAATGGTTTAAAAATTTTAAAACTGCTTTTACTTTAGCCAAAATAAATCAAACAAAACTTTCTCCAGAAGAAAAAATATTATCAGATATACTGTGAAAAGTTCTTTGCTCTGTTAAACATCATTTGGGAAATATATATATTTATAAAAAATAAAATAAAAAATCAAACGGGGGCTAATAATTCTAACTAAAACTGTATATACTGTATAATGCTATTTGCAATGTTTTAATAATAAAAAAGATCTTGTGCACAGATCTGGATTATAATGCAAAACAACATAAAATTAAAATAATTAAATAAAGAGTTTTATCTGTTTACCCTGCCATAAATATTATAAATATCCACTGAAGAAAGCATTTTATTTCACATTTAATGACTACAGAGACATCCACCAGACTCCGGAATATATTTTCATCAGAAGGGTGCTCTTGGTGAGGAATGAGAGCACTGAATGGCAGCTGATGTGCTCGAAGTCTCATCTAAGGAATCATCTGAACACATTTTTAAACAGACACTATCCTTATGATAAACTGCAAATTTGAAAACTAGGGAACTACATTCTTACTCGTTGCAGGCAGGGCTATACACGGGTGAAGATTTAATAGCCAGAAAGAAATTATATGCTGTTAATAGACACAACAATCAAGAAATTCAAGAAACATGATAATATCTTAAATAGCTTTACATGAATAAAAAATACAGAACTTCTACAGTGCCAAGTAGAAGAGAAACGTTTGTGTTGAAGATGTGTTTGTTGTCAGGTTGGCTTTCTAACTCTTTCCTGGTTTGTGTCGCTCTCTAGTTCTCTTTATATCTGCCTATTTCTCTTGCAATTACTTTTTAATGTGTTTTTTCTATGTGCTGCCCCATCATATATAGATCTCCCATACTTGGTCACTGAACAAGAGTCCTCCGGACCATTAGTGCACAGTCACTGAGACATCACTGACTTTGGAATAAAGACTGAAGGACCAAGGTCTTGCACTGCAAATATAAACTCTAATTAACAAGACTCCAAATGAGGGATTACATAGGACTTCTGCTTTTGTGACAGTTACAAGAAAAAAGAATGAAAATGAGAAACTATATGTTAAAATATTTGTGCATTGGAATTGTTTTGTGATTGTAAAAATGTGTCATGAAGATTTCAAGGCAAGTCGGCATGGATTGGCAAAGAACAGGAAAATAAAACTCTTTTTTTAAGTTTGTTACATTTTTATATATATTTTTGTTGTTTTTCAATTTTTAAAAAGAGCAGCAAGAAGTATTAAAATGTGATATGAAATTAAAATGTAGACCTGTGAATATTAGACCAACAATGGTACCAGTTATACAGGTTAGTGATCCTAGACAAGTCCGATCTTGTTGTTGTTAATGTTGTTGTTGTTGTTGTTGTTGTTGTGGTTGTTTTATGCTTGTCACAATAACAATGCATTCTTGTCCTTTTAGTCATTGTTATTATTAATTTTCATCAATTGTCATTATGAAAATTATTTTTATTATTTGTTGATTATGTGGATGAAGCATATTTTAAGTTTCTACAAAATGTTAAAATGCTCTGGTAAAGTAAAATGCTCTGGTATGAAGAAAAATTTATTATTATTATTTTTCTTGTTTGTTTAAAATAATGTTTTTTTTTTTTTTTTTACATATCCAGTACATACAGTATACTATAATTTATTTTACTCCTATTAGGAAATATGAGTTTGTATGAATTTATACTCTTTATTTTATTATTTTATTTATATCATTAAATTGATCACAATTTTATATTTCAAAATAATTAAAATTCATAATCTTTCAAGAATACTAAAAGTATTTTCTCCACTGTTTTCAGCATAATCAGATAAATCAAACAATTAAAGCCAATTCAGAAGTAAATCCACAACATCAATTACTTAAAGATAAATCTAAGAGTATAGATGGAAGTCCAGATTATACAAAGTGTTGAGCTTAAGAGCTTTTCACTACAGGCCAGTCTGGATATAGACTTGCCACCCAGAGACATTTTGTCCTTTTCTTTAAATACTCTGCGAGAGCAATGAATGGTTATTTTGTTAAAGATTTACTCATCTGTTGGGATTTAATCAAAAGTTATCAAAAATATTGAGTATTTATAAATACCAGAGGGGAAGGAAAGTTCAAGAAAGAGGGCAAGAATGTCTATCCTGTGCCTTTTTCTTCAGATTCCAGAGTTCTTGTTGTTTTATTACAGGGCACATTTAAATATGAGTAAAATCCATCCCTACCAAGCGCTAATAAAATCTACTTTTTTTTTATCGTGTCAATCGGATCAATCATTGGTTATGCAATCTTATCTACTTTCTTTAAAATATTAAGGTGTTTTAGGCAAATTTATCTTGAGAGACTGACACACACTTTCATTTTAAAAATCTCACATTACGGCCAGACATAATATAATAATAATAATTAATAATTCCTTACATTTATATAGCACTTTTCTGGGCTCTCAAAGTGCTTTACACATTGGGGGAATCTCCTCATCCGCCACCAGTGTGCAGCATCCACCTGGATGACTAGACAGCAGCCATTTTGCGCCAGACCGCACACCACACACCAGCTGATTGGTGGAGAGGAGACAGAGTGATGAAGCCAATTATGATATGGGGAGGGTTAGGAGGCCATGATGGACAGAGGCCAGTGGGCAGATTTGGCCAGGATGCCAGGGTTAAACCCCTACTTTTTTCAAAGGGCATCCTGGGATTTTTAATGACCACAGAGAGTCAGGACCTCGGTTTAACGTCTCATCCGAAAGACGGCGCTCACTGAGCAGTATAGAGTCCCCGTCACTATACTGGGGTATTAGGACTCACACAGACCGCAGGTTGGGCGCCCCCTGCTGGCCTCACTAACACCACTTCCGGCAGCAACCTAGCTTTTCCATGTGGTCTCCCATCCAGGTACTGACCGGGCTTAGCTTCAGTGGGCGACCATGTGAGAGTTGCAGAGAGCTACCTGCCGGCTAGCATGTGCCGGACACAACGAGTTTCTGAGTTCTCTCATCCTTCAGACCAAGTTCTTCGTCTGAGGTAATCTGGAAATTCTTTCAGTGCTGTGAAGAGTTTGTAAGGCTGTCATGGCTCTTTCAAGTCACTTTATCAAATAAATTAAATTGAAACTGATCAGCGCAATTGATGATTTTGTCTTTAACAATGAAAACAGTTTAATATAAGCTACTCTGAAAGTGTGAATATTTAATTTGATTTGTTTTATTATTTTATTTAACAATGCAGTTTGTGTTTTGGCACTTAAGCACAGCCTAGGCCTGTAATGAACCCTGTTTTGAAGCACTTCACCTCAGATATTATTCGTTCTTCTTGTTTATTTTGTAGATAACTGACCAAAAAAAAAAACATTAAAATTAAGATTAAAGCGAAAATTCATTCCAAAAAGATAATCTTTCCAACAAAAATAGCCTATATGAAGTATATACTGTATATTTTGTTTGTGCCGGTGTGCTACACAACTGTGGGAGTGAATGATTTGTTTTGCACCATTTAAAATAAGGATTTAATTATAGCGCTAATGCTCCACTGTACTTGTTGTATCACAAACTTCTGTCATATATTTACATTTTAAATATAAGTCCTTATTTTACAGATTATGTCTTGAGCATCTGATTTTTCCTCAGTGCTGATGTGCTTTCATTTTCTCATTTGCAGTAAGTTAAGGCGAGAGTGTGTTTAATAGGCCAAATTTAAATAATGATTAATGTGTAATTGATTGTTAATTTAAACGATAATTGATCACGGGATTTTGTGAAAGTTGACATCCCGAACACAGACCAACTCAGTTATTTCAAATAAGAAATTAAACATTATCGTTCTCTTGCGCTTTTGAATCAGCCACCAGTTATTTCGCATCATTCTCCTCACTCCTGCAGCTGCTGCTTGGAAGAGATGCACAGCACCTCCCTCATACAGTATATGTAGTAACATGTCCAGTGGAAACTAAATTGATTTTATTTCTATAAAAAGTCCTTGTAACACCGACTATAGAACCAAGCCTGTGTATTGCACACTTACATAGCTCCTGGCAATACTCGGCACCCCAACCCCCACCCCCCTCAGCCCTCACCTGCTAAAAAACTTTCCCACAGTTATGGAAGGAGAAATATTTTATTGTATAACTGTACTAATATAATAGCATCAGTGTTGTGCAAGTTACTTCCAAACTGTAATACATTACAGATTACTTGTTAGTGTTATTTAAAAGTAATCCCTTACATTACAATATTACTTTCTCAAAATTGTAATATGTTACATTACTCTTATATTTTAGTTACGTTCACCAAAATAACTACAGAATTAGAACTTAACATTTTAAGATGACCAAATGTACTGCAGAGCAATTTACATCCAGTAGAAAGCGATATCATGTAGCAGAATTACTGTGACCTATCCAGGCTACTAACAATATAGTATATAATTGGCAACGTGAAGGCTCAAGACAATGCAAGAAAGGATGACAGTCAGATTCACAAATGATCTGTTAAAAGTATGGTAGAGGTAAAGTGGTTATCTGGCAATATCTGTGAATAGCTTGACTATATTCATATTAGACACAACAGGCTTATATGTAAACTCCAATGCCATGACAAAATGCAGATTTCTTTTCTCTTCTTATTGTTGCCAATATTGTATTCACTTTAAATTCAAGTGGCTCACAACACAAAACTGTCATGGACAAAGTGAGCATGATGAACATAGCTTTCTCAATATAATGCTCGTGCACCGATTTCCTCTGTTTGTGGACAAAACTGCTTGTGAGCTCTCAAATATACGCTGCTCGCACGCAAATTTTCTTATGCTCTCTCAAATATGCACTGCTCACGCACAAATTTTCTCTCATTGCACTGCTCGCTCAGTGAGATTATATGCAGACTTACAATTTGTGTCTTACGTTCCCTCTTCCTTTTGTGCTTTTTGATATGATTTATATTGGTGCACTATTTATTAACAATAACCAAAATACTAAATAGGCTTATAATTTTTAATCTAATAAACCATAACATTTTTGGCTGTATGTTATATAATGAGATATTTACAGTTTTAAACACTTAAAGACACAGAATAGACGTTGGATGTAAAGAATACGTTTTATTTTAAAACATTTATTAAACATCTAAAAGGTGCACCACGCTAATCAAATAAAAAACATTTAAACTAAAATATAACGAACGCAAGCTGAAATGTAACTAATAGAAAAGTATAGCTACTGTACTATTCACTCTTCAAATAAATCTCACTACCAATCCCATTTTATCATGGCAACTAAAATAAAGTTAAGTCTCTGTTGTCTTCCACATTGTTGATGAGATTGTGGAGGACATTTTCCCTGTCATCCTCTTTATTTTAAGGAAAAGCTGTTCCACAGGGCCCCTGAACACACATATTAGCATGTACTGTTTTGAACAGTACTGTAGTAAAGTACTTCAATTAAACTGTTGTGATAATACTATAGTTGCTATGGTAACACGAGTGTAATATAAACAAATGACCCAGTGCTGTAGTTTTTTTTTTTTACAATATAGGGTATATTGTACTACAATTCAACTACACTTTGTATTTCATTTTATGAGTTCACTATTCTTAATACTACAGTATGCTTAAGCATTCATTTACAAGTTGTAAATAATACTAGCCTAAAACATAGGCAGTATACCTAACACTCAAAAACACTAGTATTTATTATAGAAGTTACCTTAAACTGTAGGTAAATAGTGTAGCAATATATAAACCATATCAACATTCTTGGAATAACAATTTAACAGGAGGATCTCTGGAGAGCAAAAGCACGAAAAGAGGAGGCACAAATTGTGAGTCTGCATCATCTGACCGAGCGAGAGCAGATCATTCGCAAGTGAGCAGCCCAGCCAGTGTTTTGAGAGCATGTAAGCCAGTGTTTTGAGAGCATGTAAGTGTTGTCCACAGCCAGAGGTAACACCAGCGGGTTTGCTTGCTCGTATTACATGAATGCGCTCTTAACTTGTAATACTGCGCTTACGACATTTGTCAGTGAAATATGCACGTTCTCACGAATGTACTGTCATCTGTCATCTGCTCCGCGGGCTTAATGTTAGTGCGAACTGGGCTGAGCCAATAGCCCCGGATCTCGAGCTCAGAGGCTGAAATCATTCCGCGTTCAAAGTAAAAAGTTCCAGTAGCTAGAGGGAGATTAATGACAACACACGTATGTTCACTCACCACGAACAGGTAATAGAACTGCGGTTACTGAACATGTACCGAGTAAAATATTACTGAAAATGTATTAGTAATGCCTTACACTGCTACATTACAGGAAAATGTAATACGTTACTGTAATACATTACTTTTGTAACGCATGACTACCAACACTGAATAGCATAATATAGGTAACTTAATAATAAAACTAATAGTATAGGCCTCTTTATTGCAGGCCTGGCTCCAATCAGGAACTAATCACCCTGGCCCTACATCAGATAACAACAAAAATTTTGCAATGTCACTTGGCTGTAACTGAGTAAGAAAAATGAGTTTTTAAAAACATGTTTTAGCTAGCCAAGATTATTTAAAGAACTATCTTGATTAAAGTTCTGCCATTTTAATGATTTCATATAATTTAAGCAGCATTAAATTAAAGAGAAGTTAGTTTAGCATAGGCCGGGTAGTTCGCTGATTTCTGTGTGCATCACGCACGCCATTACCAAACGCACTTTCCTTTTATATTATTTCATTCAGTAAATGCATATGTAAATGCCCCGGCAGTAAATTCATAAAAATGCAATGCAAGCACTGAATAGTAGCCTATATTCGAGAAATACCACTGTGGCACTTTAACATAATATCATTTTCTCACGAAGAGCAAATGTCACTATTAGTGCAACACACTGACAGCATCTGTTAGTCTGAACTACTAGCCATTATTTATTTTGAATTATAAATATGTGTTTAATTACTTTATTTGAAAATTTGTTTATTCACAATAATCCAGCGTTTTAGAATGTCTCGAAAGGAAGGCGTTGTTGTGTGAGAGAATGCATGAGAAATAGGCATTGCAGCTCATCTTATTGTATATTGCACTTAAACTTCTTTTGATTCAGCTCTCAAACGAGTATGCTACCTGGAGATGTTGCACTATTCATTGGACAGCCACCAATCTTGTATTTTATATAATCACTCAATCATTTAAAATAAAAAAAATTATGAAAATGAAATAATAAATTGATAATGTAACCTACAATAATAACAACAACAACAACAAAATAACAGTAATAAAAATAAATAAATAAGATAGGCCAATAAAAACAAATGGTGCTCTTTGTTGTAGCCGCAGAGCTATGTGTTCTTATTCTGGGCCTGCTAACAACTATAAAAATTAAAAAACACTAACTAAATAATAATAATAATATTTATTATTATTATTATTATTATTATTATTATTAATATTATATAAGCCTAGCTCAGAAACAATCATGCAAAACTGTCAGAGCCCTTCCTGTTATTTCTGTGTTGTCTACATTCTATGTGTCTATGTTTATCTTGTCTGAACTTGGAGGTCTATGGGGAGAAAAGTGCAGTGTGACCGCTGCTTTAGTCTCAGTGTTTACACCTGGTCCTCATGTTCTTTCCTCACTTTATATTGTGCTCTCTTCCTCTTTGTCTGTTCATTGTTGCATGTTACACATTTCTTGACTGTGCTCCTGCTTCTTGCTGTGTTACTGTTTATGAATTTGTTCTGTCTTTGTCTAACGTTTGTATGGTTATCTTTTTCATTAGGCTTCAATTGTCTTTTCTGTCTGGCGTATCCGTTACCAAGTTTGCTTAAGTTATTCTATTTATCTTGTTTGTTTTATTTAGTAGCTTCAAGTGTTTAGTTCCTTTTTATTGGATTTATTTATTGTTTTATTTCAGTAAGTTAAATCCAAATTTATTTATCTTTGCTTTTATTTTCTACCATTTTAGTTTTTCTTTTCATTATATTAATTTATTGTTTAGTTCCCGTGTCTGTCTTTGTGTGTGTCTAGTATCTCTGTCCAGCCCTCCCTGCTGTAAGTCCCTGGGTGCTGGTGGCCTCTGTCAGGCTGCTATTGGTAAGACAACTCTCCAGGATTTCTGGTCAGCAGTGCCTCTCCCTAAGCCTTCACCACCTCCTATCTGGCCTTACCATCCCTGTGCAGTCCCCTGGCATTCTGTGGTTTCTGACTGCACCATCCAGGATGCTCCAGCACTACCCCTTTCCTCTCCATCCAGGACTCTCCTGCACCACCTTGTTCATCACCATTGAACTGTGCTCCACTTAACCCCTAGGTTCGCATTAGGTTCATAACAGTATGTATATGTATGTGTGTGTATATATGTGTATGTATGTATGTATGTATAAATATATATATATATATATATATATATATATATATATATATATATATATATATATATATATATATATATATATATACTGTATATATTTGGATGTATAATCATTCATTCATTCATTTTCTTTTTAGCTTAGTCCCATTATTAATCTGGGGTCGCGACAGCGGAATGAACCGCCAACTTATGTGTTGATGTTTTTGAAAATGTGTTGATATTTTTTGTCCATTAAAAATAGTCACTATCTTTCAACAACAAACCTTGGATCACCAAAGAGCTTAAGGAAATCCTGAATAAGAAGAAGAGGATTTGGAGAAAAAATGTCAATAAGGAGGTTAAGCGGGCCATAAAAATGAGGACTGAGGTATAAGGATAAAATGGAGCAGAAATTCACCGGAGGAGATCTTCGCTCAGCCTGGCATGTTCTTAAAAACAGGACTTCCAGTAACACGGCTTCCAGTTACCCTAGAACCATCGGGTGGAGGGTAGCAGTTCTTCTTCTCTTGCTGATGATCTTAACTCCTTTTACTCCAGATTCAGAGTCAGATGATTCCTCTCAGCTTGAGTTTATAAGATCCAGACTCAAACCTGATAACTCTGCATTTACTTTTAGCTTACAGGATGTAGTGGGAGTCTTTAGAAGAACCAGAGAGAAGAGTTCGCCTGACCCAGACAATATCAGTGGTCGTGTCTTGAGTTCTTCTGCTCAGCAGCTAGGGGATGTTTCAAATTTTGTTCCAGAGCTCTATGGACAGCAGCACAGTCCCCCAACTAAGAAAACATTCAACAACTATTCAGATCCCTAAAAAAAGTAAGACCAAAGAACTGATTGATTTACAGCCTGTGGCTTTCACATCCTTAGTGATGAGAACTATGCAAAATATCATATTATCAAAGCAACTGATGGATCCACTTCAATTCGCATATCATGAAGGTAGAGGTGTTGATGATGCAAAAAAAAAAAAAAAAAAAAAATATATATATATATATATATATATATATATATATATATATATATGTATGTATGTATGTATGTATATATATATATATATATATATATATATATATATATATATATATATATATATATATATATTATAGAGAGTATTCACAAACATGTGGAGCACTCTGGCACTTCAGTCAGACTGCTATTTGCAGACTTTTCTTCAGCATCTAATACCTCCCAGCCTTACATTTTGACCAGTTTTACAGGAGTTTGTGGCATGGTGTGATTGCTCACAGCTTGTATTAAACATAATTAAAACCAAAGTGATGGTGGTGACTTTTTCTAGTTAACAGAAAGACCTTGCTACAGCAGTTACCACCTACACACAGCGGGAAACCTGTGGAGCTAGTTGAGGAGTATAAATATTTGGGTACTATCTTTGACTGCTACAGAGAATACAAAGAACACACCAGGGAGAGCTGAGAAAGAAGTGTGTCCTTGGATTATTGGATAGCCTGTTAGAACTCTTTCATGAGCAAGCAAGATTATTAAGTACAACTCACATATTCTCCATTCAGCATTTGAGTGACTTCCTGACGGATTTGTTGTACTGGGTGTAGAACTCAGAGAAGGAGAGCCACTTTTGTGCCTAAAGCTATTTTGCTTTCAAATTCCAAAAGTAACACACTTAAATTGTAACAATTGTCAGTATGCATTTTAGATATTTTTAATTAATTTACTTGTTGTTATTGTCATTTAACCCTCTACTGCACGCATTATGATAAATCTATGAAAAAAATAAATAAAATAAAATAAATATATATATATATATATATTTGACCATTTTTCTTTTTTTAGAATGACTTAACTTGAAGTGCTGTAAAATTATAAATTTTTTATTTTTCTTAAGGTACATAATGATATGTTGCCATATGGCAACAACATCCAACAGTGGATCTAACTTAGGAATTTCAAATTTGAAACTTTTCTTATAATTAGGAATTTTGTTGTTTGAAATGATTTAATTGTTGTTGCAGTATTATAAGCTTAAACACAGAACTTATAAATGACACCTTATACATACTTTCCAACAACTGATATTCCAACAGCTTTCATTAATTCCATTATTTTTTGCTGAATATTATTGAAAACAAACATAATATTGTATTATCATGTAAACAACATACAGTAAATATAAAATTTTCTCCAGTAAACATTACAAGTCAATAACAAGACTAATATATCCAGATGCATCAGAATAATGTAGCTACTAGCTAACAATGTTTATATATTATTCTATATACACTGTTAAAAAAAATCTGTTAAATTTACGAAAAAATACCGGCAGTTATGGTTGCCAGAATTTTTACGTAAAAAATACGGAAGTTTATAGAACTGTTTAAATTTACGGATAACCGTATTTCATGAACTGATACAATGTTCAGTTCACAAAAACATAGCTTAGTGCATAAAAACGTAAAGTCATTCAATGCACTAATGTGTTCATGTGTGCTTACAATTAACAAACAGATTTTCACTGCATTAGTAACTACACAGTTACATTTAAACAAAAGAAGATTCAGCATAACATCAAATACTCTTAGTTCATCTTGGACTTGCACCCAGATGCTACTATCCTCCACAATGGTGACACAAAAAAACGTTTTATAGTATTTTGCAGTTTTTTTTCTTGATTTTACAGTAAAATACAGGCAGCTGTGGTTGTAAATCAATCTACAGAATATTTCCGTTAAAAATACATTCCACAGTCTGTATTTTTTATCGAACACATTTAACCCCTTAAATCCCAGAGCAAAATTCTCACTAGTGTCCTCACTTCAGAGGGTTGAACACTTAAGCCGCGATCACACTGGACTTTACTCCCCATAGACTTCCATTCATATGCACACGAATGCGTCAGACCGGAAATGCAGGGTCATGCGTTGAGTTTTGCAGGTTGCTGCGGTGCAAAGTTCAAGCTTGGTGAACTCTGATCTGCGAAATCGCATCACTTGACTGCGTGAGACCAATCCAGGATCAAAACATGACTTCTCTGAACAGAAATTTAAAACATTGAGCAATCACTCGCTTTTTTAAATGTCTAATCATCTTGTTTAATCCCGCCCCTTTTCGCAGCGCCGTACGACAGAATTTCGCAAGCTCAAACTCTAGTGTGACTGCGGCTTCAGACAGTGATGAAGTTAATGTCTAATTAAAGGAGGATTGAGAATTAAGCTGTATATATATATATTTGGTAGATTAAGCAGTTTTTGGTTAGTTTTGTGTTGTACAATGAATAAAATGTGATCAGACATGCAGAATTTCTGTTATGTCTAGCTTTTTTGTTTCTTTTAAGGCATGGGAAATAATTGTAGTTACAATGTAGCCTTTAAACTTTTGAGAAACTCTTGATTTGCTTTAATATTGATGCAGTCACGAATACAATTTTATTATTAGAGGTCATTTTAATTGCATATATTCATTTATCTGCACCATTTATATAGATTTTGGACGATTACTGTTGTGGAAAGCAACAATCTGGTAACTGTTCCTCATCTTAAAATGTATAACTATATACAGTAGTTCTGAGCTATGCATGACTAAATGTGGGAAAAATATATTTTTTTTAATAAATAAACTTGGATGTAATTAGATAACGTTACTAGTTTTGTCACGCTGGTATACAAAGAAGTCAGAGATGGTTATCTTTTCATTAAGTTTATTCAACGTAAGTCACAAGAGGATATCACACAGTGCAGGGCAATGGAAGATCATCCGAGGAACACCTCACAAGTCTTCGCCTGGTAAACCTGGCGACAGTCAAGAATGGGTTAACAACCCTAAAACCTCCGTTGGTGGCAGTGGGCACAAAGTGCATGTAGGTGAATACAGATCTTCGGATATGGTAGGATAATAAAGACATTTCCCTTTATCAGTGCGATGGTTACGAAGACTCAGAAGGAACATCCATGGAAGAAGAGAAGACGAGGGAGCTTGTGTGAAGACAACCATAAGACTTCAATACCGGACAATGAGTGAACGGAGGAGGTGAGTATTTATAGTGTCCGGGCTAATGATGAACAGGTGCAGATGGTTAGTAGTCAGGGGAAGGTTCTCGTGATTGGATGGGACTGGTGTGAGATGGTGAGACTGGATTGGGTGAGTGGGAACGAGCCGGGGATGTTACAGTACCCCCCCCCTCCACGGGTGACTCCTGGCACCCTAGATCGACGGCGGGGACGGCCACGTCCTCGTGGAGCTGGACGACCGGGATGTCTCTGGTGGAATTCTTCGAGGAGAGATGGATCTAAGATGTCATCATGAGGGATCCAGGATCTCTCCTCGGGGCCAAAGCCCTCCCAGTCTACGAGGTACTGGAGCCGACCGTCCCGCCGCCGGGAGTTGAGGATTTCCTTGACCTGATAGATGTTATTGCTGATGACTTTGGTCGGGAGGGGGGGGTGGTTCAGGTTCTGCAGAAGGAGGAGAAACAGGGTTAGTGTAGGGTTTGAGGAGGGAGACATGAAAGGATGATGAAATGCGGTACTGTGGTGGAAGGTTGAGACGGTAGGTGACAGGATTGATCTGGGAGTGGATGGTGAATGGTCCTAGGTAGCGGGGACTCAGCTTTCTGCAGGGCAGCCGGAGGCGGATGTCTCGGGTAGAGAGCCATACCTTATCTCCTGGTTGGTATATGGGATTAGGTAGCCGGTGACGGTTGGCTTGATCGGTGTACCTCCGGACTGCCCGCTGAAGATGGACGTGAGCTGAGTCCCAGACCCTCTCGCTCTCCTGGAACCAGTGATCAACCGCGGGCACTTCTGATGCTTCCCCATTCCAGGGAAACAAGGATGGTTGGTAGCCTAGGACACATTGAAAAGGGGTTAGTCCGGTTGAGGATTGACAAAGAGAATTTTGTGCATACTCAGCCCACGGAAGATACTGGCTCCAGGTGTTTTGGTGGTTATTGCAATAAGAGCGTAAAAACCGGGAAATCTCTTGGATTTTACGCTCGGTCTGACCATTGGTTTGAGGATGATAGCCAGAAGACAGACTGATGGTGGTACCCAGAAGGTGAAAGAACGCCCGCCAGACCCTGGAGATGAACTGCGGACCCCTGTCCGACTCGATGTCTTCGGGGAGACCATAGTTCCTGAAGACGTGATGGAACAGGGCCTCAGCTGTTTCAAGGGCTGTGGGAAGACCTTTGAGAGGTATTAATTTGCAGGATTTGGAAAACCGATCTACAACCACTAAAATATTGGTGTATCCTTGAGAGGGGGGTAGATCGGTGGCAAAATCAACACCAAGGTGTGTCCAGGGTCGGCGGGGAATGGGCAACGGCAGCAGTTTTCCCTCAGGTAGATGGCGTGGAGTGGTAGTGATGGCACAGACCGAGCAACCCTTAACGTACTGGGTGACATCGTGGGCCATTTTAGGCCACCAATACCTTTCTCTGAGGAGCGAGAGGGTTCGCCTGCTGCCTGGGTGTCCTGAGCCGAGGGAGGTGTGCGTACTATCCAGGAGCGGTATGCGGTATCTTGTGGGTACATAGCACAGGCCTGGAGGAAGGCCAGGGGGAACTGGTTCCTCTAAGGTGGCTAAACGAATATCTTCATCTATTTGCCACAGAATAGGAGCCACAAAGATCGAAGGAGGAAGAATGGATTCCGGGGAGTCGTTACGAGGATCAGGTGAGTGCAGTCTTGATAGAGCATCTGCTTTGACGTTTTTGTGACCAGGTTGATAAGTAATGTTGAAACTAAACCAGGCGAAGAAGAGAGACCAGCGAGCTTGGCGAGCATTCAGGCGTTTGGCATCTCGTATGTACTGGAGATTTTTGTAGTCAGTGATGACAGTGAAGGGATGTTGGGCTCCTTCAAGCCAGTGACGCCACTCTTCAAGTGCCAACTTGATGGCTAACAACTCACGGTCACCGATTCCGTAATTTTGTTCTGCTGATGTTAACTTCCTGGAATAGTACGCACAAGGATGGAGGGCTTTGGGTTCACCAGACCATTGGGAAAGTATAGCGCCTATTCCAGTGTCTGCGGCATCTACCTCAACGATGAACGGGAGGTTGGGATTAGGATGACGTAAGATGGGTGCTGTGGTGAACTTCAACTTGAGCTGGTCAAAGGCACGGTACGTCTCAGGGGTCCAGGTTAGTACTCGTTTTCCTCCTTTGAGCAGGGAAGTGAGTGGAGATGACAGGACACTGTAGTTCTTAATAAACCGCCGATAGAAATTGGCGAATCCCAGAAAACGCTGGAGTTCTTTAATGGTTTTCGGGTGTTCCCATTTTGACACAGCATCCACTTTGCACTGCTCCATACTCACTCCTTGTGGGGTGATGACATACCCTAGGAAGGATATCGTGGTTAGATGGAACTCACACTTTTCTGGTTTGAGGAATAAATGATTATGTCGTAAACGTTGGAGTACTTGTTTCACATGGCCCTGATGCTCTTCTAGATTGCGGGAATAAATAAGGATATCATCAATATAGACAATGGTGAAACGATGAAGAAAGTCTCTGAAGATCTCGTTCATGAAGCTTTGAAAGATGGATGGGCTATTTGCCAGTCCGTAGGGCATAACGAGGTACTCATAGTGGCCGGAGGGGGTAACAAAGGCCGTTTTCCACTCGTCCCCCTGGCGGATGCGGATGAGATTGTAAGCACTACGAAGCTCTAGTTTGCTGAACACTTTGGCTTCTCTCAGTTCTTCCAGGGCAGCTGGGACTAGAGGTAAAGGGTAAGCAAACTTGATGGTGGCGGCATTCAATACTCTATAATCGATGCATGGTCTTAGTCCTCCATCTTTTTTAGCAACGAAAAAGAAGCTGGATGCGGCAGGAGATGTAGATGGTCTGATGAACCCGTGCTGGAGAGCTTCACTGATGTAATTGTGCATCGCCTCGTGCTCAGGACGGGATAAAGGATAAATCCTTCCGTGTGGTAACTTGGCGTCGGGCAGCAGGTCGATGCAGCAATCCCAGGACCGATGAGGGGGTAATTGGGTGGCTCGTTCCTTGCTGAAGACGTCCGAGTATTCGTGATATACCGATGGAATGGGATGGCTGGAAGGATGAGTGGCTTGTACGGCTGTGTTCTGCAGAGGCAATGAAGAGGAATGACCAGTAGAGGGGGTAATATGACCATTGATTCGGCACTTGGATCCCCATTCGAGGATATCTCCAGTTTCCCAGTTAATGCTAGGTTGGTGCTGAATAAGCCATGGTCGTCCCAAGATGACATCCACATTTGCACGAGGAAGGATAAGAAGGGTTCTCTTGATGGTTCCGATCCAGGCGAAGGGTGATTGGCTTAGTACGGCGATTAATTTTACCTTCTCCTAGCGGCGAGCTCTGGATTGTGGTGATGCGATACTGAACTTCATTTCTCACTGATGGAATGTTGTAACGGGAGATGAAGGTGGAGGATATGAAGTTCCCAGCGGCTCCAGAGTCCAACAGAACATGTACGGGAAAAGTTTGAGCTTGTATTACTAACTCTGCATCAATATGGGGTATGGTGGATACTGTGGGTGTGAGGATGACTTTACTCACCACGAGCCGAGGTGGACGGATGGGACAGGTGGCTATCAGGTGAGTAGATTCTCCACAGTAGAGGCAGAGCTGATGGCGAATACGCCGCTGGCGTTCCGTGGTGTCTAGCCGGTAGGAGTCAGTGACCATTGGCTCTTCAGGGTCCTGCGTAATCGCGGGAGATTTGGACGGTAATGGAGAGTCATCAGATAGAGAAGAACAGGCAGATAAGTGTTGACACACACTAATGTTTTTTTTGATGAAGGTTTCAAGGTTAGCATCGTCATCGTAAATGACCATCTGTTTACGGAGGGAGGGTTTCAACCCTTTACGGTATGCAGCCAGAAGCGCCACGGGGTTCCACCCGCTGCTGGCTGCAAGTGTCCGAAACTGTAAAGTATATTCATGAATTGACATCTTTCCTTGGGAAAGGTTCATGAGTTCGTCATGCACTGATAAAGGGGTAAGTGGAACTGAAAATACCTCCTTAAAGTGGGTGACGAAGGAATGGATGGTGGTTATCACTGGGCTGCGAGTACTCCACAATGCATCTGCCCATTGCAGGTGCTAGGGTCCCCAGAATAACTTGTTGGTCGAGCTAGTGGAGTACTCGGTGTCACCACCAGGTTGGAGCTAGCGCTCATGGATGCGGAAGGCAACTCACTTCCGGGTAGCGTGGCGTTAGCTTCCATGTTGTTGTTTTTTTGGGTCCGGTATTCTGTCACGCTGGTATACAAAGAAGTCAGAGATGGTTATCTTTTCATTAAGTTTATTCAACGTAAGTCACAAGAGGATATCACACAGTGCAGGGCAATGGAAGATCATCCGAGGAACACCTCACAAGTCTTCGCCTGGTAAACCTGGCGACAGTCAAGAATGGGTTAACAACCCTAAAACCTCCGTTGGTGGCAGTGGGCACAAAGTGCATGTAGGTGAATACAGATCTTCGGATATGGTAGGATAATAAAGACACTTCCCTTTATCAGTGCGATGGTTACGAAGACTCAGAAGGAACATCCATGGAAGAAGAGAAGACGAGGGAGCTTGGGTGAAGACAACCATAAGACTTCAATACCGGACAATGAGTGAACGGAGGAGGTGAGTATTTATAGTGTCCGGGCTAATGATGAACAGGTGCAGATGGTTAGTAGTCAGGGGAAGGTTCTCGTGATTGGATGGGACTGGTGTGAGATGGTGAGACTGGATTGGGTGAGTGGGAACGAGCCGGGGATGTTACAAGTTTACAGTACATGCTTTATTTATATCAAGTCTGCAGTCATGTACTGCATCAGGAGATAGCTACCTTGCTTTTATAAATGTTCTAAGCAAACCCCTAATCTGAATCAACAAATCGTCTTTATTTATTTACTTCTTACTTACCGAGTGGAAAACCGCAGTGGAGCTTGGGATCGCAATGAACCTTGGGATCGCGACCATAGACTGTAAAAAAATAGAGCGCGATATACAATGACCCCCAACTTCAATGAATAATTTGATAATGAAAAGATCAGCTAAAATATTTTTTAAACTTAGTACTTTAAATGTAATATTTTTTGAAGTAAATAATACAAATAAAAATGAATTAATCAGTTTTATTTATGATATTATTAGGCATATTTATCCTAAACTGGGCAATCGACTATAATTTCACTCATTCAGTATAGAGTATATGACATATAACATATTTATCAACACCAACTAATCTCCAATAATAATAAAAATACATTATGCAGTATTAACCTACCACGTATTGTTGCACGTGTCATGGAGTCGAACTCATCGGTGAACTCACCGGTAAAGCAGTTTGACCAATAGCTGAGCGATGTTAAACTCACTGTTGAATGGAAGTAACGTTGACCTGCGTGTATCCTTATTAACAGTTGTCTCGACCCTGTTTACAGATGCTTTTCATAAACAAAACAAAAATCACATAGTTTTAAATAAGAAAACTGCGATAATAGGCGTAAACCAGGTTTAAAAAATTGCGTTGACATCTGTAATATTCACGTGAGCACTGAATATTTGCGACACTAATTTACGACTAGTAGAGGAGTGGACAAGTGATGGTTAACCTGTAATACGGCAACACGTTTTGGATTAAAGTTGGAAGTTGATGGTATCCCCTGTCCGTCTCCTTATTTAAATACTGCACGCCCCGTGCACAAATACAACTAAACACAGAACAAGACATGGTGTCAGAAGAAAAGTACATATAAAAATGGATTTAGCAGGAGTACCATCGCCGCACATGAACTGGGAATCGTCTAATTTACCCAACGCATGGGGGAAATTCAGACAGCATGCAGAGCTCATGTTCGCGGGTCCACTGAAAAAAAGGGGAGAAGACGAAAAGTGCAGTTATTTACTCCTGTGGATAGGAGAAAAAGGAAGAGATATATTCAACACCTGGGCGCTGACGTCAGATGAAGCAAAGGTACTGCAAACATATTACGACAAGTATGAAGCATATGTGATGCCAAAAACGAACAAAATCTTCGCCAGATATAAATTTCATGAGCGAATACAAGGAGCAAATGAAAGTTTTGAGCTATTTGTGACTGAGCTAAGACTATTAGTGAAAGACTGTGCTTATGCAGACAGTGAGGAAATGGTCAGAGATCGCATCGTGTTTGGCATTCACTCTCCTCGAGTGCGAGAGAAGCTGCTAAGCGTTGGTTCCGAGTTAACATTAGACAAAGCCATGGACATAGCCAGATCGCACGAAGTTGCACAAGCTCAGCTCAAAACGTTCGCAAACAGCGCATACAACCCCCGCGATCAAGTGCTGCACGCTGTCACTACACAGAGAGAGTCATAGAAGCGAGCAAAGAAAGCTGAAATGAAAGCTTCACATCGCAGCAGCAATGACGTCACGGAGCGCGGCAGAAGTTGTGGTTACTGTGGCAACCAGGCTCACGGTCCATCTGAGAAATGCCCTGCTAAAGGTAAACAGTGTGGAAAATGTGGAAAACGTAACCATTTTGCCAAAGTATGTCGTTCTGCTTACAAAAGGAATATGTATGCAGTAAGCAAAGAGGTTTCACATTGTAAAGAAGACCCACCTGCAGAGTTTTTCGTGGATTCAGTCTCACAAAAACCAGGTGACATGGAACAAGCATTTGCAGACATACTACTAGGAGTGGAGGAAACTGAAGTTAGTTTCAAGTTGGACACTGGAGCGCAGGTAAATGTCATTCCACTGCACACATTTGATAGATTAAAAGCCCAGTGCAAAATCTCATCGACTAAACACAGTCTCACTGGATATGGTGGTCAAGTGCTCACAGTAAAAGGGACATGTGAGCTGCCATGCAGATATAAGGACAGAGAAACACTAATGAACTTTACATAGTAAACACGCAAGCACCGCCCGTGTTAGGTCTAAAAGCATGCCTGGACCTGGACTTAATAAAGCTAGTGCTCTCAGTTAATGCACTTAAAGAGGACAAATGCATCATTGAGGAATATGCTGATGTATTCGATGGCATTGGATTATTCCCAGGGGAATGCACAATCCATCTGAAACCTGATGCAACCCCAGTCGTTTATCCTACAAGAAGGGTACATCTGGCCCTATGGGGCAGACTGAAAGACGAGCTGCAAAATATGGAGAGACAAGGGGTCATAATAAGGGTAACAGAGCCTACTGACTGGGTAAATGCACTTGTAGTCATGGAAAAACCGCGAACCCGCAAACTCAGAATATGCTTAGACCCCCGTGACCTCAACAAAGCGATCAAACGTCCTCACTACCCTTTACCAACGATAGAGGACATCACACCCAAATTAATGGGTGCAAAGTACTTCAGTGTTTTAGATGCCCGCTCAGGGTACTGGGCAATAAAACTAACAGAGGAGTCATCCAAGCTCACGACATTTAATACTCCTTTTGGAAGATACAGATTTCGACGTCTCCCATTTGGCATCATTTCCGCACAGGATGAATTTCAACGGAAAATTGACGAGACGTACGAAGGTCTACGGGGTGTCGTTGCAATCGTCGATGATATTCTGGTGTACGGACAAACCAAAAAGGAGCATGACGACAATTTGCACGCAATGTTGCAAAGGTCTCGTGAGAAAGGTGTGAAACTAAACCCTGAAAAAAGCATTGTGAGTGCTACTGAGGTTCGCTACTTTGGTCACTGCTTATCTGCTGAAGGAATCAAGCCAGACCCTGAAAAGGTCTCAGCGATCAAAAACATGGAGCCACCAAAGAGCAAAGCAGAGCTCGAAACAGTCCTGGGCATGATAAATTACTTGTCCAAGTTTGCTCCCTGTTTATCGGACATTAACGCGCCACTTCGTCAACTGCTTAAACAGTCCAGCGAGTTCATATGGGATTCTCAGCAAGATGATGCATTCAAAAAAATGAAAGACCTCATAACTAAGGAACCTGGACCAGTTCTTGCATATTATGACCCACAGAAACAACTGCACCTTCAAGTGGACGCATCGAAGTATGGCCTTGGAGCGGTCCTGCTTCAGGACGAAAAGCCACTCAGCTATGCATCAAGGTCACTGACTGAATGTGAAGTGAGCTACGCTCAAATAGAAAAGGAGCTCTATGCGGTCCTATTCGGCTGCAAGCGTTTTCATCAGTATGTTTATGGCCGTGAAGTCATAGTAGAGTCTGATCACAAACCACTCGAATCAGTGATGAAAAAGCCTCTAGCTGCAGCTCCGCCGCGACTCCAAAGAATGATTCTACAACTCCAGAAATATGACATCACCATCACGCATCGACCAGGAAAAGAGATTCCAGTGGCAGACACCCTCTCTAGAAAATCCATAGAGACAGAGCATGACAATCTCAGCGAAGGAATAGATATGCAAGTTCACATGGTATACAAAAGCTTACCAGTCAGTGACACAAAGCTGCAACAGATTCGTGCTGAGACTGAAACAGACAGCCAGCTCACTCGGCTAAAGCAAGTGATTCTGAATGGATGGCCTGGAGAGAGGAAGAAATGCCCGGCAGATGTCAGCGATTTCTGGAACTTCCGAGACGAACTCTCATTGACTAATGGAATCATTCTCAAAGGTGAGAAAATAGTCATACCCACCTCACTCAGAAAAGAAATGCTCACACGCATTCATGTTGGTCACATGGGTGTAGAAAAGTCAAAGCAAAGAGCACGAGATGTGTTATTCTGGCCAGGAATGTGTAAGCAAATTGAACACATGGTTGAAACGTGCGATACTTGCCTGGAGCAACGTCGTTCAAACACTAAGGAGCCCATGATTTCTCACGAAATACCAACCAGACCATGGCAAGTCGTAGCTTCAGATCTTTTCACCTGGAATCATGAAGAATACATGATTACAGTAGATTACTATAGCCGGTTCTTTGAAGTGGACAAACTCACCAACACAACGGCCACCACTGTAATCAGCAAACTGAAAGTGATTTTCGCGAGACATGGTATCCCAGAGAAATTTGTCTCTGAAAATGGCCCACAATATCGAGGCAAGGAGTTTGAAGACTTTGCAAAGACATGGGGTTTCACACACACCACCACTAGCCCCTATTACCCTCAAAGCAACGGTTTGGCTGAGAAGACAGTACAGATCGCAAAATCGATGTTGACAAAAGCCAAGATGGACAGGAAAGATCCCTATCTCAGTTTGTTAGAGTATAGGAATACACCTGTTGACAGCTTTAAGTCACCTGCCCAGCTCCTTATGAGTCGCAGACTGCGATCCATACTGCCAACCACAAACAAGCAGCTCCTACCTGAAATTGTCAAAGTCACAGAGGCTTACTGTAAAAGGGCAAAGCAGCAACAGCATCAGAAAAAATATTATGATCGTTCAGCGCATCCACTGTCACAACTTCGAACGGGACAACCTGTTCGCATACAGGAACACGGCCTTTGGAAGCCTGCTGTTGTTGTTCATCCTGCCAGCACAGAAAGATCCTATCATGTTCGCACTTCAGATGGTCAGGTGTATCGTAGAAACAGACGTCACCTTCTCAGTACAAAGGAGGAAGCTGTGGAGCCTTACGATTCTGCAAACGTTGAGGAAAACCAAAACAGCAATGCATCGACATTGTTTCCAGTACATGCTGAAATACCAGCACAGCATTTAAAAGTCAGAGAGGTACAGCCCGTACAATATCATACCAGATCTGGTCGAGCAGTGCGACCAAGAGAAATCCTTGATTTGTGATTTGTAATTCGTCTGGGGTGTAGGTGGATCGCTGCCCCTGTGAGAGAATGGAATCTAAAATCTGGTATGGGCTGTCAGAAAGAAATGGACACTTTGTTCTTATATTAAGTGCCATATGTTACAATTCTGTTTAATCCAGCACCTTCTATGTTTATGCTAATGTAAAGTTTAAAGATTTAGAAATACACTTCAGTGATATAATGTGTTATTTTCTTTGTTGTTTTTTTAAAAAAAGGGAGATGTAATATTCACGTGAGCACTGAATATTTGCGACACTAATTTACGACTAGTAGAGGAGTGGGCAAGTGATGGTTAACCTGTAATACGGCAACACGTTTTGGATTAAAGTTGGAAGTTGATGGTATCCCCTGTCCGTCTCCTTATTTAAATACTGCACGCCCCGTGCACAAATACAACTAAACACAGAACAAGACAACATCAATTGGTAATTATACTAGTCTTTGAGCTTCTCCATTTGACGCCTCAATTGGTAATTATACTAGTCTTTGAGCGTCTCCATTTGACGCCTCAGGGCAACCCATTGAAACCAATGGAATTCCTTTTGCGTCGGTATACTGACGCCAGGGGGCGCTTTCAGCGTCTTCATACTGACGCGCAAGGTGCTTGACCATGCTTCAGATTTTGACGCCTTCGGGGTGAGAATGGGTTGGGTTATATCCTGATTCTTGATGTCTGTGTGTCATAATGTGCAGCTGAAGATCTCAAGGTTTTGTGCATGAAACTCTTATTAATTCCTTAATTGTTTGTTGAACCTCCATGGAATACTGTAGCATATCCCAAACAATATCAAATAAAACTATTTTCTATGGCTTAACTTGTTAAATACTACAAATTACACCTATAATGACTAAGTACACAGTTTCTCATTGTCTTTCTTGCTTTAATTGATGAGTTTCAGAAACACAGCTATAACAGCCAGAGAAACTTTAATCTTTAAAATTAAAGAGTAAAGGTTCAAAAGCTCAACTAAAGTAGCCTCTGATCTCCATGATGGTGAGGTCAAATGAAATATTTTAATTAAAAATATAAACCTCTGTTAATTATCAAATATTCTTCCAGATATGAGAGAATTGAAGTCAAACTGTAATCAGTGAAGCTGCTAATGCTGTTATTTAATGGAGTTGTTTTAATTCAGTTGGTTTGGAAATAGTGTCTTTATAGTTTTATTTATTGTTCTTTCCTTTAGTGATTGTGCTTGTTAACAGCAGCTGTTCATCAGTGTCTGAATTCACTCATTTGTAGTCATTCACTCTGTCTAGTTGACTAAACTAATTGACTAATTTAAGGACTAGTAAATGAGGGTGTGTGGTGAGATTTCAGACACTCTGATTAGTTTCTCGAAAACAAAGGTTAGATCTGTTACAGTTATTTTCCGTATTTTGTACAGAAATGAGCTGTTAATGATTTAACAGGTTTTCACTGTAGCCTAGATTGTACAGACTTTTACTGTTAAAATCACAGACATTTTACAGTGTACTGTACTACGCCTGTCTTATATACCTCTGAGCTAACTTAGGCCTACCTGAACTGTCTCCATCACTGCTCTTATCAAATGTCCAATCTATATCGTTCTTATGGTCACTAAAACCCATCTCATCCTCACTTTCATCTGCAGGAAGAGCCAGTTCTGTTCTTTTCTTCTTTCACTTACTATAGAACATGGTGGTGCTCGCTAATACACTGTTCTCTGTATTTATATCTAATCAAAAGAATTGCCATTAAAATTAGATTTTATCCACAAGTCAAATGCCATTACCAAATGACTAATTAACATTATACTACTAGCATTCATGTTGTTATTGTTACAACTTAAATGATCACAGCTGACCTTGCTAGCTAGTTAAGCTATTGCAATATTGCACATTCCACTATTGGACAGTGTTGCCATTTTGGCAACACATACGTTTTATCGATTTACAAAAAAATAATTTGATAAAAAAACTTTTTTCAGTTGTCAATATGTCATCATAACTTAGTGGAGGTGATGTCTCAGATTTTTTGTGGATCTGACATAATTTGATACATTGTTTTTATTGACGTTTACATTTGCATTTAGCAGTTACTCACAATGACAAACACCAGTCTGTCAGAAATCGTGCCACAGAAAAACATTGGATGTCATGTGACTTAACCAAAGCACACCATTGTCTAAACCAAAGTCTTCTCTTTCCAACAAAAAATAGAACGTTGGTCTTAAAGAAACAGTGGGAAATGAACATAAATAACATGTTGCCATATGGCAACACCATGCGGTAGAGGGTTGTTTGTACATTGTGGTCTGCTTGTCAAAAATATTGTTTTTTTTTTGTTTTTTTTGGTGATGGTCCCTATGCCTTGAATTGCCCTTAGGGGACAAATAAAGTTTTTTGAATTTGAATTTATTTTATCTCTCTCTCCCTCTCCTTTTCTGTTACTACCACCAACTGTACTCCCCTCTCCTGCTCAGTCAGATGCAACGAGTAGGTGACCTAGGCTGGTACAGGATCTCCAACTGGGGAGTTAGTAACACTTCCAAGCCCTATGACCACAGCCATGCATTGGATTGCCTAGTGGGTCACATCCAGACTGCAGTATGGTCTGGAGGTGCCTGCTATAATCGCCAGCATTCCCGTGGAGAAATACAGGTGAGTGGTTAGGTGCTGACACTAGTGCACAAGTATGACCTGACGAGGGGAGTGATAGCCGAGAATCTGTTGTTTGTTGGAGATGTCTGTATGTAAAAATGGTGGGACCTAAAGAGATATTGAATTACATGCAATAATTCCATTTCGTAACCAGTAAGTATTATTACCATTACTAATATTATTATTATTTTTATTGTTGTTAGCAGTAGTATAGCTATTACTACTACTCTCTTCCCCACATCCACTACTTTAATTATCAACATTATTATTGTTGTACCCCAATCACTCTCCGCATGCTCGCAGGCCGCTAGCACCACTGCTACTCTGTGTTGTGATGTATATGTTTGTGAGGTGGTAAAAGAGAAGTTTGTGATCATGACCATTTATTTGTCAGCAGGGCATCTAGTGTTCATAACACAAACTCATTTAGGTTTCAGTACAACAAATGAGATCTCAAAAACATTCAATATTATTAATAAGCTGTTACTTATATTATAACACAATGGCTTTGCATGAGCCGTACTCCTCTTTAATCACTTAAAAAAAAAAAAATAAATAAAATTTTTAACTCTTCATATTACTCTGCATTTGGGTCTTTAGCAGTTTAGTACATAGAATATCTCAGTAAAAAGAACTTTTGAGTGTTAACATCAAAGATACTTTAAGTAAAGATCCCACTACTATTAACACGTCTTACCCATCAGTGTTGATAGCGCAAACTGATGAAAATATGGCGCACTGCGCATTTATCAACACTGGTATGTCAAAAGTCTCAAACGTTGCTAGAAACTTCAAAATGCCTTAATACAAGTGTCATAGCGACATCCTGTGGACAAAATAAAACATTGCCCTGCATTATTATTATAATTATTATTATTAGTAGTAGTAGTAGTAGTAGTAATAGTAGTAGTAGTATTATTAAATATTGTCTCTTGATATACCTATGTACCCACTTTGAAGTACCATATCCATATATTTATATGCACCACTTGTGTTTTCTCTTCCATCTCTTTGCTTAGGTTAATTTTATTTTGTTCTTCCTTTTTCTTTCTTTTTGCTCTATTGCTACTGACAGCATGATTCTGCTAATCTGTCTTTTTGGTTTTGCTCAATAAAAAAAAGATTACAAAATTACTATAAACAATAAGGCAGAGGGAGACAAACATAAGAAACTACAGGGAAAGTTAATTTTGAAACAAAAAGATAGTAAATTTGATGAAAATGTTGAATGATGCACTCTGATCTCAAAGACGGCATTGCTGAATTTCGTCAGAAAATAATGGATGACATCAGAAACGACCTGACAGAAATCAAAGAAAAAATTAATTGAAAGTTGAACGGGGTGACAAAAACACAGCAGTCAACTTTACCTGAGTGAAGTCGGCCCCCCGCCCAAAGCAAAACGTCTGCAAAATAGTCTTATCCATTTGTGCTCTGTTTGTGCTGCAAAAATATTTGTTTGTGCTGTTTCAGTTTTTGAGATATTAAAATAATATTTGTAGGTTATTCAGCTGTCACGTAACCCCACCCCACATGCTTCAAATTCACCACAAATAGTCTCATTTGTTTGTGCTTCGTTTGTGCCAGTGAAAGTTCAGTTTGTGCTGTTTCTGTTATTAAAATATTACACATTGAAATATGGACGATGACGTCATCAGCCCCCCAACATGCTCCATATTTATCCAAACAGTCTCGATCATTTGTGCTTCTTTGTGTCTGTGAAAGCTCCATGCGTGCCGTTTCAGTTAATGTTCTGTTTAATATTTTAGCAGCACAAGCGGAGCATGACAGTGACCTCTCACATTTTGTTTCAGAAATTATCTTTATGCACACAAAATATAAATAAATAAATCAACAAAAATAAAAGTTGGCTTAAAAATTTGTACGAAATGTGTATGATAAACAACATGTAAAACATAAATTGGGCTATACAGTATAAGGCTATAAGTTAAATAACATGTGTAAGCTGAGAAAATATTATATACTATTCTTTCTATGCTAATGAAGGACTGCTGGGACATTCCAAGCACAGGAGGATTTTTCCTGGTGTGGCAGAGTTCCTCACATCAACAACTTGTGAAAAAAGTCTTATCCCATTTCCGTGATCACAATATGTTCCTCAAAGCTGTGTCAGCAAAACATCCACTTTCTAGGATTTGTTATCTCAGCTTCCAGAGTCAAACTGGATGAGGGGAAGGTGGAAGCCATCTCTTATTTAACTGTCCACCATCTAGGAACTCCAGCACTTCCTTGGGTTTGCCAATTTCTTTCGGAAATTCATTAAAAACTACAGTAACATCTCATGTCATCTCACCAATTTACTCTGAGGCTGGAGAGAAGAAGCCGTGAAATCCCTCCAGACCTTCAAGAAGTCATTTACCCACCCCACCTCCTTGTTCACCACAATCCTGAACTCCCCTTTACAGTTGAGGTGGAAGCATCCACCCCCGGAGTGGGAACCATCCTATCTCAGTGGCAGGGGATACCATCCTGACTCCATCCATCTGCCTTTTTTCCCGAAAGTTCAGCCTGGCGGAGTCCAATTATGACATGGCTAACTGTGAGCTCCTAGCTATCAAGCTTGCCCACATTGAGTGGAGACATTGGTTGGAGGGGCCCAAACATCCATTCACAGTATTCAACTATCATAAGATCTCCAGTATTTACGAGAAGCTTGGCGATTGAATCCACGACATCAGGAGGAAGAGTGTCAAAAGTCGATCCAGCTGTGTTCTACTGATTGGATCAAGACTGCACTGTGACTGGTGTACTCGCTTGTCATGTGGATGACTTCATATGGGAAGGAACACAAAGTTTCTCCACAACAGTAATACCTCACCTCAGATCAATGTTTCAATTTGGCCATAAGGAAAATACAGTAACTATTGACAATAAAGTGCAGGTTCATCATGTAAACTACATCAAAAATATGCAGCCTATAAAATTGGGTCCTGCACATGCAGTGGAACAGGACTCCCTACTTGGTGTGGAGGAAAAGGTTCAGCTAAATTATTTGGGCCACAAGATGAAGCAGGCCTTATGCTATGTTTGATGCCAGCAGCCAACAATGAGAAAAATGATGTCTGCAATCTTGTTGCAATTAATTTATGTGTTGAATTTAAACAAACAAATTAAATTTAGTAATTTTCAACTTAATTTGTTTGTTTAAATTCAGCCCAAATAAATTGTTTACAACCACTTAACTCAAAAAAATAGTAAATCAAAGAAGGCGACGCAGTGGCGCAGTAGGTAGTGCTGTCGCCTCACAGCAAGAAGGTCGCTGGTTCGAGCCCTGGCTGGGTCAGTTGGCATTTCTGTGTGGAGTTTGTATGTTCTCCCCGCGTTCGCGTGGGTTTCCTCCGGGTGCTTCGGTTTCCCCCACAGTCCAAAGACATGCAGTACAGGTGCATTGGTTAGGCTAAATTGTCTGTAGTGTATGAGTGTGTATGGATGTTTCCTAGGAATGGGTTGCAGCTGGAAGGGCATCCGCTGTGTAAAACTTGTGCTGGTCGGTTGGCGGTTCATTCCGCTGTGGTGACCCCAGATTAATAAAGGGACTAAGCCGAAAAGAAAATGAATGAATGAATAAATCCAAGGAATCATCTTTAAATATTTTTTTTCAGTGTAGATTCCAAAATAAAAAATGCCTCTGTACAAACTATTCATAAAGCAAATATAATTGTGTGTAAACTTAAGTCTAAAAAGGTACTGCTGAACTTCCAATACCTCAGTCAATAGACAGTGAGCTCAAGATAGTTGTATATAGTGATGCCTCATTTGGAAATCATTTAGATGGGGGAAGTCAAGGAGGACATCTAACCCAGCTAGCAAAATTCATGTAGCTCAAATCCGGCCCACACCAGACACTTAAATCTGGCCCACACATCGCATGGAATGATGGCACTTGGGCGGTCCGCTCCTGTTTGCCAGATCTGGGCCACAATTAAGCCATAGCAATATCACATATTAGCCAGAATTCAACCAAATGAACCAGAACTGGCCCTATTCTGGGCCACAGTTTGCTTTTATTCTGGCCCAGATCCGGCCCACATCAGACACTTACATCTGGACCACATACTAAATGGAATGATGGCTCTAGGCCGGTCTGCTCCTGTTTGTCAGGTCTGGGCCACAAATAAGCCAAAGCAATACCACATATTAGCCAGAATTCAACCAAATGAACCAGAACTGACCCACATTCTGGGCCACAATTTGCTTTTATTCTGGCCCAGATCTCGCCTACACCTTACACTTGCTGGGTGTGGCAAAGTACAAAAATCCCAGCATGTATTGCAGTATGAATACATTCTATAGCTTATTGATGCTCCAGTTTTCATTATTTGCTTTTGATTCTGCTGTTTATGTTGAAATTGTTGATTTTGTCACTTTTAGTCTCCTGTTTGTGATGTTTGTGAGTTTTGTTCATTTTGTTAATTGTCACCGTTGTTGAGGTTCATACGCTGATTATTGATGTCTCTGTGAGCAGAAGTTAAACCATAGAATTTTTTTAGCTTATAAACCTTCATAATTCTGTGGCATGTGCAAGCATGTTATTACGTTACTTTTAATAATGGATTAAACATTGGTCAACATCAGTAAATTATATTATTTCATCACATGTTGTGCCTCACTTCATTTTATTTTATTTTTTTACTTGGCTTGTTTGCTATAATTAATAAACTTTACAAGCAAAGTTCCTAAAAGTTACAGCAGCCCAAACGAAAATTTATATTAAGAGGTTCAGGGCTATGAGCCCAACTAAAGCAAACACTTTTCTTCATGATGGTGACTTTAGTCTATGTGGTCCACATATGTTTAGATAGATAACTGGGCCACATTTGCCATATCTTCTCTGGGCCGCTTTATGCCCACAGCCACATTAGCCAGAGCTAACTGTGCAAAATATTTGCCAAAAGTGGCCTACATTTGTTTTAGGATAACTGGGCCACATTTGCCATATCTTCTCTGTGCCACTATAGGCTCAAATCCACATTAGCCATAGCTTACTGTGCCGAATATTTGCCAAAAGTGGCCCACATATGTTTTAAAATAACTGGGCCACATTTGCCATATTTTCTCTGGGCCACTTTAGGCTCACAGCTGCAACAGCCAGAGCTTACTCTGCCAAATATTTGCCAAAAGTGGCACACATATGTCTTAAGATAACTGGGCCACATTTGCACCTATTCGTGTGAGCCACTTTAGGTTTAGACCCAGATTACCCTTAAATGATTATGCCACATTTTTGCCAACTGTGGCCCCACATTTGTCCTCCATCATTTGGGCCAAATTTATCATTTTCCACATTAGGCTCACATTCAGATTACATTTTGCCATAAGTACCAAATCTTTGCCTTAAATGGCCCATATATGAATTTGAATCTTTGGCCCCCCTTTGCCATTGTACAGGTGGGCCACTTCAGGCTCACGTTCATTTTGTCTGAGCCGAAGGAAGACCACCAGTGCCGCATAACTGCCTAAAGTCGCCCACATTCGTATGCTATCTGGGAATTGTTCTCAAGGGGAAAAATGGAAAGTTCTCTCCCTGTTCCTGGTAATCAAAAAGTAATTCCCAGACGGTATTGATAATGCAATATTTCTGACTACGCTGCTGTCTGAGCTGACTACTGGTGACACTGAAAATGCAATACCAATAATTTGCTTCACAGACAGTCACTTACTTGCCAATGCACTGAAGTCCACAAAGTTAGTTGCTGAGAAAAGATCAGGTCTGGATATTAGCAGCATCAGAGAACTCATTTAAACACAAAGGGCTCTATTTTAAGGATCTAGGTGCAAAGTCTAAAGTGCATGGCGCAGAAGCATTAAGGCCGTGTGTGTATCTACTTTTGCTATTTTAAGGATGGAAAAATATAGTTTGTGCTGTGGTTCATGGTCTAACAGGGTTGTGCTTATTCTCTTAATGAGGTATGGGTGTGTTTTGAGCACAAACCAATCAGAGTCTCATCTCACATTTCCTTTAAGAGTAAGTTTCGTTGCATTCGCTATTTACATGGTGGACTTTGTAAGTGGAAAAATCGAATGCTTCACTAGTGAGAAAACAGTTAAACAAAACCTCTTTCATTCTGCCTTTTTATTTTCTCTTTCTCTTTCTCTTTCCTGGATAAGGAAACGGTGTTGTACGCACTCCACTGAAGACATCCATTAGCCTACATATTTAATTTAGTTTGTTAAGAGCAAAGATTTGTTTCAAAACGATTTCTAAAACTGAGTTATATCCAAACACATGTCCTATGACCCATATGGTCCAAAACCCAACAGGTGGACAAATCTAAGCTTGTTTTTAATAAAACAAATATAAATATGCATATACTAAATACTAATACTACTAATAAAAACATTATACTAAAGCAAATTGTCATGAATAAACTGAAAAAGCCCCTCAAGATGAAGTAGACATGGTGGCAGTGGTTTTTATATTTACTGTATGTAGAAAGTAATCATTTTTGTAATCCTTTAATTATTTTTCATTTGTAAAGATATTTGCATATTGCTGTGCATCCTGTGTGTATTAAACAAAAGTGTAAGCATTGAAGGCTCACAACTAATGGGTTCTGCTCTGGACTTTAGACCCCCTATTTTGCTGGTCTTTGCACAGTCCTCAAAATAGCAACGCACCAATAATGCACCTTAACACACCTCCTTTCTAGACCGACACGCCCATGATTCCGCAAAGTGGGGCAAAGCGGGAAAATTACTTTTGCACTGGTCTGAAAATAGCAACGGCAAGCACGTCTTGTGCCTTATTGCGACGGGTGTATGATAGGGCCCAAATAATTAAACTAGTGCTCTGGTATGGTACAAAAGACCAGCTTGCAGACTGTCTTACAAAAAAAGAGCATCAGCACTGCAGTTACTTACATGCAAAGCACTTAGTGAAGGACAATGGAAGCTCTATTACATTTCTTTTTCTAACTGCTTACACAGGTTTTTAAAACAGTGTCACCTTTTTTTTTTTTAACTCTACACACAATTCCCAAAACTGCACACACAAAATGCAAAATGCCTCACATATCCTTCAAAATGTAACACTGCATTCAAATGCCATAAACACATGTAACACTTCTTTCATAATATAACACATTTGGATATAGCATGTCAATACTGTTGTTCTAAATCTAAAGCTCTTTGCTTTTTCATAAGCTTATATCTACAGTTCAATAAAAAGTTCTACAGTGACAGTAATCTGCTGAGAGGAGTAATAGGTACACTGTAAACACCAATGCAATGAAAAAACTGAAAATATTTATTATATAGACCAAAAGTAAGCAAAAGTATGTTCTATAGAATACAGTAAAGAACACAGTTGTATTGGTGACGCAGTGGCGCAGTAGGTAGTGCTGTCACCCCACAGCCAGCAGGTCGCTGATTCGAGCCTCGGCTAGGTCAGTTGGCATTTCTGTGTGGAGTTTGCATGTTCTCCCTGCGTTTGTGTGGGTTTCCTCCAGATCCAAAGACATGCGGTACAGGTAAAATTGGGTAGGCTAAATTGTCCGTAGTGTATGAGTGTGAATGAGTGTGTATGGATGTTTCCCAGAGATGCGTTGCAGCTGGAAGGGCATCCGCTGCGTGAAACATATGCTGGATAATTTGCCGGTTCATTCCACTGTGGCGACGCCATATTAATAAAGGGACTAAGCCGAAAAGAAAATGAACAATGAATGAACACAGTTATGTGTCTTAGGGGGGAGAAACGTCCATTGCCTAGAGAAGCATCATGCAAGCATCAAGGGTTGGCCAAACACTTTACAGCAACAGGCTCAGAAGAATTCCTCTATTTGTTTGGAGGAATTTAGGATTTAGAAACGGTGAATATGGGATAAGCACAAAACTACAAATTGTGGATGGGTGGCAAACCATTATTTTTTTTTTTGGGACCAGAACACCCAGGTGTCCCATCACATTTGGCCTATACTAGAGTAAACTAGTGAGTGGTTAGTGATCAGTTAAGAAATCAGTGTTTCCACATGTGAGGAGTGTGTGTGTGTGTGATCTAGTAGTGTAGCATTTTGATTGTTTGTGCTTGGAAAAGTTAAGCAAGCAGCTTCCCGTTAGATTTTTGTGTTTTATGTTAGGGTTAGAGTTAGAGTTGTGTGTAGTGTTTTGAAAAAAGGTGTTTTATTCAAGTCCAAGACTGAGAAATAGCTTCTGATTTTGGAGATTTGCTGTGTAGTTTTGCATTTTGAGTGAGATGTTTCAGAAATCATGTGACAAGAAAAGATTTTGTGTGTAAGCAGTTGGAAAAAACTGTAAAAGAACATCTCCCTGTTAGAAAGAGCACTGATACTGTATGTTTCAGCCCTAAATGTTTGGATGATATGTTCCATGGCATTACAAATAAATGTAGCTTTTTGGGCTTTAAATAATAAATACCACAAATGCCAGTAATTTTAGATGAGCAAGTGTTAGTAGTCAAGTTTGTAAGCATTGTAGCAAGCAAGCATTGTAAGTGTTACAAATCAATTTATTCACTCATTCAACACATAAGCACATTAACAAACTTGCTAACTAAAAATAACAATTTAATGAACTTAAGTCAACTAAAACAAAAATAATGAGACAAAAAGAGTTCACCAACCCTGGAATGCAATGATATACGAAACTTGTCACACGAGCTTGCGTTTCTGGAGCATTCAAAGTGCATATGAATGGAAATCAAAGGGGAAAAAACTGCAGTTTTGTTTTGTTATCTTTAAACAAACTTTTTTGTTTGTAAAATACATTTCTAACGATTGACAAAGAGAGATAATTTCATTGTGGCGAGCCCTGGTGTAAAAGGGATTAAGCCAAAGGAAGGTTGTATAACTCATTTTTACCCGCAATCTTACTGCCTCTTTCTCAAATTTCACTAGGACATGTGACATCATGTATCTCATTCAGGACATAGGTTAGGGCTTCCCCTACCATAATATACATAATACACAGATTTCTGTGAGAAGCATTATGTCTTAATTGACAAGTTATCTCATCAATGGCATGGAGAGATTGATTCCATGATTCCATATTTAACATCAGTAAATATACTGTACGCTTGACATATTTTTTGCTTCAAGTTGAATGACTTTTCCTAATTTGATGTGATCAACTCTGAAAACAAAATTAACATGGCAAAAATAAATAAATAAATAAATAAAAATCTATGTCCTGTACTCATTTTGTAACCAAGGTGATCCTATAGGGGTTGATTTCACCCCACACTCTTTTAGCTGTATAAAACATAGCATAGGAGCTTAAAACCTTTACACACATTTGTTTGGGGTTATGTTGAGATCACTAAAACATGCTATATTTTATAACATTCACTATAATGTTATATATTTAGTACACTCTCAGAAAAAAATGTTGTACCAAAGAAGGTACAAATCTTTGTCACTGGGGCAGTATCTTTTTATGGAACAGAATTGTACTTTAAGACAAAAAAAAAAATTGTACCATTGCAGTTGGGAAACCAAAATGTACCTTTGGTTTTTAAAACCTGCAGATACCTTCATCAAAGGTACAAATCCATGAAGGAACCACTACAGTGACAAGACACTTTGTAAGTTGTAAAAGTGTTCCTTCAAGAACTATTTAAAGGCATTTTGCTATATACAAAATGTTTCATTTAATTTTCAGTAAATATAAAACATCAAAGACATTTTTAAACAATGTTTTAAAAAAATATTTTTTTCTTTGTGTAAATGCACCTTTTCCATTTACAATAAAGAATTAAAATAGATCTATTTTTTGCTAAACATTTCACAACACTTTTCACAAAAGTATTGTAACGAGATATGCAAAATGTTTGATTAGTTTTACAATACCAAAATGTCTGCATGAACACTTTGCATATGCAGGATTTTTGCCAGCTCACATGCGTAGTGGAAAGCAAATGCCAAAAGGTGCGGATATCAATAATGAAAATGTATCAGAAAATTCTTACCAAATGTTTATTAAACATGCCTTAAATGTTTAGTTTACAATACCTATAGTTTTGTTCTACCAGTTGTTTTGTATTATAGAACTTAATAATTAATGGTTATGATTTTTTTAAACATTCAGTGCATCCGGAAAGTATTCATAGCGCTTCACTTTTTTCCACATTTTTTATGTTAGAGCCTAATTCCAAAATGGATTAAATTTATTTATTTCCTCAAAATTCTACACACAATAGCCCATACTGACAGTGTGAAAAAAATATATTTTTTAAATTGTTGCAAATATGATGCCACAAGCTTGGCACACCTGTCTTTGAGAATTTTTGCCCATTCCTCTTTGCAGTACCTCTCAAGCTCTATCAGGTTAGATGGGAAGCAACAGTGTATAGCCATTTTCAGATCTCTCCAGAGATGTTCAATAGGATTTAGGTCTGGACTCTGGCTGGGCCACTCAAGGACATTCACAGAGTTGTTGTGAAGCAACTCTATTGATATTTTGGCGGTGTGCTTTGGGTCATTGTCCTACTGGAGGATGAACAGTCGCTACAGTCTGAGGTCAAGAGCACTCTGAAGCAGGTTTTTATTTAGGATGTCTCTGTACATTACTGCCTTCATCTTTCCCTCTATCCTGACTAGTCTTCCAGTTCCTGCTGCTGAAAAACATCCCCACAGCATGTTGCTGCCACCACCATGCTTCACTGTAGGGGATGGTATTAGCCTGGCGATTAGGGTGCCTGGTTTTCTCCAAACGTAACGCCTGGCATTCACTCCAAAGAGTTTAATTTTAGTCTCCTCATACCAGAGAATTTTGTTTCTTATGGTCTGAGAGCCCTTCAGATGCCTTTTGGCAAATTCCGTCTGGCCACTCTACCTTACAGGCCTGATTGGTGGATTGCTGCACAGATGGTTGTCCTTTTGTAAGGTTCTCCTCTCTCCACAGAACAACGCTGGAGCTCAGACAGAGTGACCATCGGATTATTGATCACCTCCCTGACTAAGGCCCTTCTCCCCAGATTACTCAGCTTAGATGGCCGGCCAGCTCTAGGAAGAGTCCTGGTAATTCCAAACATCTTCCACTTACAGATGATTGCCCTATTTTTACACTCCAGGCCTCCACATCACCTTTTTTGTGGTTGCTTGTATTGTGCTTTGTTCCTGATACAATACAAACTAGATAAATATGGCATAAACATATGGGCTGCATGTGATGGACTGTCCAGTTAAAATAGTGTGATAGGCAATTTGACAAAATGGTTTAAAATATATTTTGGTACATCAAAAAGTGTGGTTATGATAACCATCCGACAAGATAATGCAGCAAAAATTAGTTCTTAAAATGTCACTAAAATGTAATATTTATACCTCATAATTAAATAGAAAATCAGGCGAAAAACTGCAAAGATAACCCATTCAAAAAGCTGGTTACAGGCCTGACAATGTAACGTTAAAAGAATGTTTATTAACTGATAAAGAGAAAGTTTAATAAAGACTTCCAATTATTTTAGCCGAAGTGCAAATTAAACATGTCTCATATATAAGTATTAATTTAAGATGGAGCACAGGCTGTAGTTTTTCTGACAAACTGTTTCAACCAAAATTGCACCTGTTACTCTGAGAGATCAGGAGAACTGGCAGGCAGGGATAATATACTTTTGCATTTTGCTGTTTATTCTGCAGTTAGATTTCAGGGCATATTATTCACAGACTTTATCAGCCTGCTATAACGACAGACTGTGCGTTAAAGCACGAAACACGAGCATTAACGGCATTATCATGATGGACTCATTCAGTAGCGAACTCGAGTTTATGTGACTTACACTTTTCGTTGAAAAAAGCTCTTTATGTCCTTTTTTGCTGTCGCCATTCTCACCTGTGTGTGTCAGACCTCACACACCTCATTCTTGCACAGGGAATTCACCTGCGCTTTCCTGAACGCAGCTACAGCCTCTCACATGACAGCAGGGAAAGGCACAGCCTTTCTAGGTTAACATGTCTAGGTTAATATTGACAACGTTCAAAAGTACGAGGCAGTACGAAAGTGTGCTCACTCGATTGGCTAGTAAGGCTGTCACACACAGATGGCAGTCATGCATTTGCTTTGAGTGTGTTAAATAATATACATGTCATATCGCAGCCTTTTGCAAATTAGCTAATCGCAACGTTCCAAATTGCGATTGTAATTCGATTTCAATTAATTGCACAGCCCTAGTGTGGACCACTTTTAATTGAAATCGCACACTTTTAGATCCTCACAGTTTTGGAATCCAGTCTCTGGCCGGATTGAACAACTCAGCGGGCCGGACTCGGCCCGCAGGCCGCCAGTTGATGATCAATGGCATATAGTATAAATCCATGAAAACACCAAATACATACATTCTAATATTAGGTAATTTAGCAAGATGATTAAGATTATGATGATTTGCCTATTTTTCTATGACTGGGTAGGATTGGGTTATTTTCTGGGCTATTTAAGAATTCAACCATGTGTAAATACATTTTTAAAAAGTGATTCTCACAGAGACCTGTTTAGCAGACCATCAGATGTCATTGAGCCTCAGTCTTCTGTCTGTGCTATCTATGTGAAAGACATGGATTGTCTGTGCAGCACACATATTGTTTCCAAATCCTAAGAAAAGCATTCTGGAATTTCTTAATGCGGAATGCATAAACAATGGGATTGACAACAGAATTACCATGACTGAGCAAGATAGCCACATAAAGAAGGCACATGGAGTTGTCACAATTAGGACAGAAGAGAGTTATGCAATTCAGGATATGTAGGGGCAACCAGCTAACAGCAAACAAAAGTAGCACCAGTGCAAGAGATTTGGCCAGCTTGAGCTCCTTCCCATAATATCGAGTGGGGTCTGTCTGGTTGGTGGTGACCTTCTTGTTGAGCTGCTTGTGGATTATGAAGAAAATTTCAATGTAGATGAGCAACATGAGGATGAGTGGTGGCAACACCCAGCCAAAGAAATTGAAATAGACCATGTACTCCATGCTGATGACATTTTCAAACTCACAGGTTATGAGAAGGTCAACACCCACTGTGCTGTTTGTCTGTTGTAGCTTGTCCAGATTGTTCCAGCCCAACATGGGCATCAGGCCAACTACAATGGCCACCATCCAACACACAACCACTGCAGTGCCTGCACGATTTGGAGTCACCACTCTTTTATAGCTGTGATGGGGAAAAAAGAAAAGGAAAAATTAATAGGAATTATAAAGCCCACCAGCTTTGAGGGGAATGTCAAAGTTGTAAAATTAGACCAAAATAGAAAGTCACTTAACAGCTTCAGTAAGGGAAAATTTTATAATCCAAAAAAGCATTGCAACTGCATAAAAATAATATAATCAGCTCATGTCAATATCAGTTCAATTTTGTTCTGTGTAGATCTATAACTCTGTTTCAGTGATGTGCTGTGACTCAGTCTTAAGTGAAAACCATCTACAAATCTGTATCTTATTTTTTTATAAGTTAAAGTTATTGAAGGGCTGTACGGTGGCACAGTGGGTCGCATGATCGCCTCACAGCAAGAAGGTCGCTGGTTTGAGCCCTGGCTGGGTCAGATGGTGTTTGTGTGTGGAGTTTGCATGTTCTCACCATGTTCGAATGGGTTTCCTCCACAGTCCAAAGACATGTGGTATAGGTGAATTGGGTAAGCTAAATTGTCCTTCGTGTATGTGTGAATGAGTGTGTATGGATGATTCTCAGTGATGGGTTGCAGCTGGAAGGGCATCCGCTGCGTAAAACATATGCTGGATAAGTTAGCAATTCATTCCACTGTGGCGACCCCAGATTAATAAAGGGACTAAGCCGAAAAGAAAATGAATGAATGAATGAATAAAGTTATTGAAGTAACTTCATAATGAGTTTTAGAACATCGTGTGGTGGACATCTGCAATAAATCCCTGAAATATCTGTGATAGATGCTGTGGATATCAGAATTTAAGATTGGTGATTAACTACACAATTTCTGTTGGGAAGCAAGCATTACATTTTTTTATTTTCACACAATCCCTTCTCTGTGAAGAGGAGCTCTTTTCAGACCACGCAAATGAGGCTAGTGAAGCATGCCATCCACTCAGCTGGCAAATAGGCTCTAGTTGCTTTGTTAAACTATGAACTTGTCCAGTGTAATTACCTTACTAAAACTTAGACAAGAACACAATACTATTTAATTATTAAAATAAAGTTAGACAACGTCTAAACAATCAGAAGCATTTTATGACAGAAAATTGAGGAATACAGGATTCATAATTTTAAGATTACAATTTGCACACACTAAATTTGCAGAACTGGTGTAAATGATGTGTTCATGAAGACCCAATAATCCAGTTGCATTTTGGCTACAGCTTTATGCATTTCTTAAATAATTATTATAGCATTAAACCATTACACGATAATAATTTTAGTTTAGTAATTATTTCATTAACTTTTGTCAGCTTAAAATTAATCATGTACTTTATAATCCTTTTTATTTTGCTTCTAGGTGCTTTTTAGTGTAAAAAATAAATTGAAAATTGAAAATGCTGTCATCCTTTCCACCCTACTGAATCTACTTAGTTACTTTTGTTTTCTGAATACATTTTTTTAAACGTAGCATAACATTTGTTTTACCTGAAAACTTTTTAGCCTCTTTTTCGTTTCATTAATTCATCAATAAGGGTTTAAAAATTTCCTTTTACACTTTTAGGCAATTAATAGATAGCCTACTGTTCACTACTTCAACACAACCTCCAGATTTGTGACAGGTTATTACAGTTGTTAAGCCTTAAAAGTTGCCTATAAAACTGGACATTTGAAATGAAAATCTTATTACCCTCATTGGTATCTTGACCCTCAGATAGCGGTCAATAGCAATAGCCAGAAGGGCGAGAATTGAACTTTGCGTTAGTACCAGTACAGTACATGCAACCAGCAGACAGCTGTAAAAGTTTGTCTTAAGCCCGATGCTTATGGTAATGGCCAGAGGAATGACAAGTGCCCCGACCGCGATGTCCGCCAGAGCTAAACTGACGATAAAATAAATGGTCGTGTCACGGAGAGTTCGGTTGATTCTCACAGCCCAGACCACCATAACATTCCCAATGACAGAGAAAAGGGCAATGAGTAGCTCCATTCCAATGTACAGATCCAGAACATCCGGCATCCTTGCGAGGTAGATGTAAGTGCTCCTGTTTGAGGATAAACTAATTCCCTGAATTAAATCTGACGTTTTACTCTAGCTTGTTATGACACGTTGGTGCCAGTTACATGGCGCAGGATGAAAACAAGTTGGGTTCCAACTCTGAAATGCGTCTACGGCACCATGTTCATCGCAGTCCGACTGCACAGTGAAGCAATACGAGTCACTTTGACCCTCCACCAGCACAACCTGTGAGCAATAGCCTATACGTGAAATTTGATGGGAATTTAATTTTTAACAAGGCATACAACGGCTCCGCACGACCGACTTTTATCCAACCACACTGCTTCATGAGCACAGGAGACGTGCGCTCCGCCACTTAAGTTGTAGGATCCGTGCAGGCTGTGCCTGAATTATTTATTAGTATTATTAATTCTTCTTCTTCTTAGGACATCTGTAAGATATATCTGTTTCGAACAGTGAGTATAGTTCAGCATAGATTAAACAATATCTGCTTTCTTGTTTTATTTTTTTAACTTAATTAAGAAGGTTTTTCAACATCTAGCATAAATTAAAAGAACTAAACGATGTTTTAGCTTCTTTTCTGCAAACTTCTAGTGAAAGTCCAACAAGCTTGAAAAATATGCCTGTCCTACCCAGTTTCTTTTATGTTTTGTATGCTCCCCACTGGACAGATATGTTTCCTGTAGTAGAGCAACATCAGCTTTTTCCCTTTTTAAAAATGTAAGGATTCTTTTACATTTAATAGGGTGCCCTTGATATTAAATTACATTACATTAAGAATATTAATAGCCATTAGAAATCATATGTATCATATTTTAGCGTGACTCTGAGTAATAGAGCAGTGTAAACAAAATAATAATAAATGAATAAAAGAAAGAAAAAAGAAAAGAAAATACAAAACGGAAAAACCACAATGAATTTAGTAAACATATATATTTATTAAACTAATATTTTAGAACATCTTAAGAAATGGAAAGATAATACATTTAAATTCATGCAAAATACCACAAAAAAATTACAAACTACAACATTTCAAAATATTATATATCTTTTTGTTTGGGGGTTGGTGCCAGCTATGCGTGATCACCGTTAATGATCTATTCATTAACCTGTTTTCTTACTCTTTGGAGTGATTGGTCATCTAGCGATCTCCCATATGTCTTTTCTAGACAAACGTCTCCATTCCCTCCTTCAAAGAATGTGGGTTATGGACGCAACCTGAAAGCTTTTTTGGCTATATTAAATTTTTTAAATGAAAATAATATTTCTTTTTTTTTCTTCAGCACATGCAGTCAGAGTTACAGAAAAATAAAGAGATTACATTTTTGTTGTTTTAATCAGATTTGTTTAAAGTGCCATTCACAATGTTAGTTCATTTCTGCATGCATACATTTGCTATAACAATGAAAATGTTTGCAAAACTCATAATAGTAATGATGCAATCCTTTAAATCATAAATTTGAAAATGTCTGCTGAAAGGTACAATCTGGCTGACAATCATGATATACTCACTAAATTAAGAAAGCTAGTCCATAGTTTTTCCCCATAACAATAAAGGAGGCCATGCTAGTGATGTTAACTAAATGCTTCAAATGAAATCATCAAACAAAAATGACAAGCAATGGTTACAATAAACTTTTTTTCACATCTTCAGGAAATAGGAAGAAGAAAGTCAATTTATGTCACCAGTATTTTTTTTTATCTAAAATAATAAATGTTTGTAAAACTGTAACACTAGTGACACAATTTAAATATGAATTCCATAATCCATGAATATTCAAAATAATTTTTTTATTTACCACAAATTAATTATTTATTTTTCTTAAGGCTTTGTGTTAATATATCAAGTTTGCACACATGGGTCAAAATGACACACAAAGGCCACAAATTCCACCTTGCCAATTTGTCTCCACTCTTTCCGTTTGGTTGCTGCTCCTCTTCATGCTCCTTCTTCCCTCTATGTTGGTGCATTTCAGAACCTCTTCAATGATGTTGTCACTAATGAACTTATCCCAGGCATCTTTCAGTGAAATAGCTGTTGAATCAGGTGCAGATCCTGGACATCTTCTCAGAATGTTGTGGCTTCTTGCTCTACCCTGAATAGCATGATGCTTGCTCCAGTAAGACCCCTTTTTACTCAATCTATTAGATGGTCTCTCAGTTTCCTTTTCAGAGGTCTCATCGGTCAAGTCTTCAATTTCATCAATGGAGTCTTCATCTAGGGCAGGGGTGTACAAACTCCTGGAGGGCTGGTGTCCTTCTGAGTTTTGCTCTAACTTGCTTCAACACACCTGCAGGATGTTTCCAGTACTGTATATGTAGTAAGAGCTTGATCAGCTGCTTCAGGCGTGTTTGATTAGGAGTGTTTGAGCTAAACTCTCCAGGAACGAGTTTGGACACCCCTGATCTAGGGAAACTGGATTTACACCCACAACTCCAGATTGACACTGTGACACATAGTCTAGGTTATCCGATATTTCAGACTCTGAACTAAGATCTATCTATCTATCTATCTATCTATCTATCTATCTATCTATCTATCTATCTATCTATCTATCTATCTATCTATCTATCTATCTATCTATCTATCTATCTATCTGTCTGTCTGTCTGTCTGTCTGTCTGTCTGTCTAGTGTGTGTAAGGTGCATGCTGGGAGTTGTAGTTCGTTAACGTTGTGTGTGTGTGTGTAGTTCTCCAGCGATCTGCAGCCGCTAGATTGGCGGTGATGGCAACAGAGCCCCCGCCTCTAGGAATGGCTTCCAGACACTCCCACTGCAGTCCAGGAGGGAGGTGAAGCAGAGGTGGAAAAGGGAGTGGATGGAGGGCCAGGTCCATGCAGCTGTGGATAGCTTGGAGCAAGGAGCTACTGAGGGCCTGGAGCTTGGAATTTTGGTAGACCTCGAGGCTCTGGTTCAGGAGGCACTGGTGGGTCAGACAACCCCCATGGGTCCGGAGGTTCTGGTTAAAGAGACACTGGCAGTTCAGACAATCCTAGTGGGTTCAGAGGCTTAGGATCAGGACATACTGGCAGTTTAGACAATCCCAGTGGGTCTGGAGGCTTTGGTTCAGGAAGCACTGGCAGTTCAGACAACCCCAGTGGGTCAGTAGGCTTGGCTTTAAGAAGCACTGGCAGTTCAGACAACCCCAATGGGTCAGGAGGCTTAGGATCAGGAGACATTGAGAAGTCACACAGCTCTAGCGGCACTGGGAGGTCACACGGCTCAGGGAAGTCACCCGGTTCTGGCGGCTCTGGAAATTCACATGGCTCCGGTAGCCATTTGTGGGTCATTCGAGGAACTCAGGTGGCGGCTCTGGCCATTCGTGGAACTCAAGGTGAGATGCTGAACATTGGAGTTGAGGATCCAATAGCAGTTTATTAAGAGAATTGTTTTGCAAGCAAAGGTCGATGCAGGAACAAACAGGTGCATACAGATAATCCAAAGCGTGGTCAATTAACAGGCAAATGGTCGGTACAGGCAGCAACACGCATCGTAATGCTCACAAAAAGTTTAACAAAACTCAGCAACAATGTGTCTGTGTGTGCTGAGTTTATAGTCCTTGAAATCAGTCCGTAATGATCTCCCGGCTATATGTGTAATCAGTAGGAATATATATATATATACATACACAGTTGAAGTCAGAGTTGTTAGCCTAACCTAATTAACCAGTTAAGCCTTTAAATGTCACTTTAAGCTGTATATATATATATTCATTCATTCATTCATTTACTTTTCGGCTTAGTCTCTTTATTAATCTGGGGTCGCCACAGCGGAATGAACCGCCAACTTATCCAGCATATGTTTTACATAGTGGATGCCCTTCCAGCTGCAACCCATCACTGGAAAACATCAATACACATTTATTCACATACACTACGGACAATTTAGCTTACCCAATTCACCTATACCTCATGTTTTTGGACTTGTGGGGGAAACCGGAGCACCCGGAGGAAAACCCAAGTGAACACGGGAAATCACATATAGAAGGTAAATCACATTATACAGAACTACCTCAAGACATGAGTGATTTATAATTGCAGCAAACTGTTTGGAAGCATTAAAAGTGTCCTAGAAAATGTCCAAAATCTTTACACTCATTGACCCAGAAACTGTTTAGATGCATGTCACTGATGAGAAGATAACGAATGTTTATTGTATGATGACTGCGTTGAAACGTCAGATTGACATTGCACCCCAATGTTGTGGGGACATTGCATTTTGTTTGGAAATGAAAATTGGGTTGACATCAGAACCCAACATAAGTCCGACCTCAATGTCCAACGTCCAACCTAAAATCAACCAAATATCAACACCTAATGATTTTACAGCTTGGCGTTGTGTCGACGTTACCAATATAACGGTTATCAGATGTTGGATTTTGGTTTCCATACGTGACAAATAATTGTCAGTATTTGAAGTCAATATGACGTTGGTTTAAGATGTTGGCTTGATGTTGGATTTTGGTCATTTTCTAACGCAACCTAAAAACAACCAAATACAGTATCAACATCTAATAATGTTACAGCTTGACAGTGTGTGGATGTTACCACTATGACATCTATCGGATGTTGAAGTTTGATTGCCATACCTGACGGAAAAATGTCGGTATTTGATGTCAATATGACATTGGTCGACGTTAGATTTTGATTACTTTCCAACACAACTGAATATCAACGTCATATCAACACATAATGGACACGCTGGCTAAACATTGAATTTTGGTCACCTGACATCACAAACTAATTCTAAGGTAGTATTAACATCTTATGATGTTGTGGGCCTGCTGGACAATAACTAAATGCTCTACAGATTGTTACATTTATACACATCCACTAATTACATGTAAATGCATCAGCTTTTTACATTGTAATACTCAGTACTCACTGCTCTTGAGTACTTTTGAAAGGTCTACTTTTTACTCATACTTTGAGTAATATTAACAAAGATACTTTTACTCGCACTACATTTTAAGGCAAGTAGTGGTACGTTTACCTTATGATTTTTCAGTACTCTTTCCACCACTGTGTGTGTATATATATATATATATATATATATATATATATATATATATATATATATATATATATATACTGTACATAAAGTAAGTCTGATAATTTTTTTTATCTGGAGAAAGTCTTATTTGTTTTATTTCGGCCAGAATAAAAGCAGTTTGAATTTTTTTAAACACAATTTTACGGTCAAAATTATTAGCCCCTTTAAGCTAAATTTTTTTTTCGATAGTCTACAGAACAAACCATCGTTATACAATAACTTGCCTAATTAACCTGCCTAGTTAACCTAATTAACCAAGTTAAGCCTTTAAATTGTACTTTAAGCTGTATAGAAGTGTTTTGAAAAATATCTAGTAAAATATTATTTACTGTCATCATGGCAAAGATAAAATAAATCAGTTATTAGAAATGAGTTATTAAAACTATTATGTTTAGAAATGTGTTGAAAAAATCTTCTCTCCGTTAAACAGAAATTGGGGGAAAAAAATAAACAGGGGGGCTAATAATTCAGGGGGGCTAATAATTCTGACTTCACACTGTGTGTGTCTGTGTGTGTGTGTGTGTGTGTGTGTGCATGCGTGAAATAATTTTTTTACATTTGCAAGCATTGAATAGATGAAATCAGCTATGTTAAGTTGTGAAACGTGTGCCAGGTGAAAAGTATTCAGCTATCAATGCTTTTGCAACAGTTAGGAAACAGCAAAGGCTCCTATATGGGTAATTTTTAACCCATGGTTTAAAATTGATGTACAAATACAAAAACTGTGTTTGTTTGTAAAATAAGCCAGGAAAAATAAACATAAGGATTTGTGTAAGTAAAAAACAAGATAAGATTGTGCATCGAAGGGTTAGTTCATTTACATCATATGTGATGTTATACCTATTTTTTTTGTTTGTTTGTTTTTTTTTTTTTTGGTATTTTTAATTTTTAAGATGTTTTTGACCTTAAAAATTAAGACCCTTCTGTACAAAACAAGCAGTTTTGGGATGATTGTAAATTCACAGAATTTATTAAAACACATTTATTGCCACATTGTTGAATCAAAATTGTGTAACGGTGTAAATAACATATTGTTTTCAAGTGTGATTGCTGTTAAGCTCAGGGTCAAAAAAACGCACGTTTCGGTTCTGTAGAATGACCCATTTACTATATGAATTATTATTTGCATTTAATCCTGGGTCGGTGGTACAGTATGAGATATCTCACTCCAAAAACATTATTTAAAAGCACACCTTGCATTGTTCACTATCTCAGCAAACATGGTCCGACGGCAATGTCGTAATCGTGGACAATAACTTCGCCTGTGACAAAAAACGCTCTGTATTCCTCATTTGAATATAGGCTACTAGCATATGGTTACATTTTCGTCGCTGATTATTACGCAGTAGGTAAAATTCTCCTTCTTCAAATATGAAATAAAAAAAATGTGAGCCTATTCATTTAGACTGAATATTCAGCTTCACGGTTGCAACAAGCCATGGATTAGGAAACGAGACGGCTCTCTCTCTCTCTCTCTCTCTCTCTCTCTCTCTCATCTGTGTGACAGATAACCTCCCTGTCCCCGCCCCTTAGGCTACCAGCCCAAACATCAGTGTGATATTTACCTTTGTAACGACATTTCCCTCATCTTAACGCTTTTAACAGTAATCATTGGGTTTTTGAGAAGCATCAGATAAGACGCTGTATTTTTTTTTCTTCTGGAGACAAATGCAAGGATCAGTTTGGCGCTTGTGGCATCGGGAAACGCAGGATTAGGATGTTTCCTTAATTTCATGTGTCGTGGGGAGGTTTGATGTGCGATGTGCGAGGGCCTTTAACATCTGAAGACCCATGGTCAAGATTATTTACGAAAACCGTGTACAAATCCTAATATAACATATTGATGACGTAATATAGATACATACGTTGTTCTGGGTTTAGAAAATAATCTGGGTTAGTGAATAACTAGTCGTCAGTGATGTGTACTGACTACGCGCACTAATACATAAATGTAAACCTGGATATTTTAGATCAGGGACAGATTTCTAAAACAAAACCGCACCGTTTAAACTGACACCCAGATGTGAAAAAGAATTCGGGTTTTTGGCTTCCCTGATCTAAGGGATTTGTAGGCTATTGGAACTGTCATCCGAGGGTCCATCATGCCCACCTCTCGATCAGACGCGCGCCCAGTGGAGTATTGGGTCGATGGCTCGCGCCGAGATGCGACAGTGGAGGATTTCTATAACATGGGCCCAGAATTAGGCAGGTAAGAATTAGCGCTTTCAGTGTACACGGATTTTGAGCTATTTGCTATGTGTTGAAACCATGCATGTACTTATTGTTTTTATTACAGCTTGAAATGATTGATTTTACGACCTATGATGATTTTATGATGTGTGTCTATATAGGCTAAGTGTGTTCAAGAGGCTAGTAGGTTTAGTGAGATTAACGGTGGGCTTAGTGTAGATGCATTCATAGAATTTAAAGTAATTTAAGTTGTAAAAACATGTATGGTTTTAATATAATGTAAATACATGTATCTAAACAATAAGCACATTGTATCAAATTACATCTATATGTTTGTGCCACTAGTGTAGTCAGAAAAAAAAATATTACTGTGAAAATTAGTTAAACGTTTGCATGTACAGCGTTGAAATGTATTTTAAACATAAAACCCCCAATTTTAAACATAAAAACCTCAGTTTTAAGTGCATCAAAATAAACTACAAAATACAGCAGCCAACATGTATCAAAATAAAATACTGTATTTTGTCTTTAAAATATACTACAAAATACTTTTTCAAGGGAGCATGAAATTGTTTTGCAAACCTTCCTTCAATAGACCTATTCAATCAATCCCTTCATTGTTAAACTGACTCAGTGAAGTTATGTTTGATAGGAACAGCTTTTCTCTGTTTCATTCAGTAAATGCACAGCTAAACAGATGTGTTTAAGTAGGGATATAACGATTCACCTGATTCACGATTCGATTCACGATGCTAATCTCACGATTCACAAGTCACAATTTTTTTAACAAAATTATTTGAGACAAATTTAAGGTGAACCCTTTCGTTTTTTCTCAAATCCTGCACAATTGTCTTACAAAATAAAAACTTTTCTGAAATGAGTAAATTGAAATTTTAAACCAAATCCAAATAAAAAAGTGAATAATACAAACTAAAGAAGAGTCTTTAATGTAAACAAACTAAAACTGACTGTGCAGCTCAATTACAAATTTAAACCAAATTCCAAATCAAAAATAAACAATACAACATTAAAGAAGGGTCTTAAATACAAACAAACTAAAACTGTGACTGTGCTAGGATTTGACATATTTTAAAAGAAATATCAAATATCTATGTTTTCTGGCATAAGCTGAGATCTTAGCACATTAACAATGTCCCCTGCTGATGACAAAACTCTTTTACTGGGGACTGAGATGGCTGGTGTGGAGAGGAAAGCCTTTCCTAAACCAGAGAGCAGTGTGTACAGAGGGGACAGGCCACTGGCATCAAATACTGATTATAATATATACTATATGACATAAGCAAATTATTAAAATATGCATGAACTAAATTGAAAAGAGAGGGTAGAAAGGGAACACTCTAATACCTAGTTCTGTAACAGCACAACTCTTTCTTTTAGTCTGAAAAACATCTTCACATTTTCTCTATGAAAACACTGATGCGTCGTGTGGTCTCCATAATGTTAGCATTCGTCAGAGCAAGCAGAGCTGGCAATTCTCCGGTCCTCGTGGTTTGGTCTATTAATAACTTTTTGCGTATTGACGTCTCATCTGTGACAGTAGTTTTTCACTGTGCTGCATCATATTTGTTGTTCTGTTAGTGTAAGTAAACATCTTTTTGCAATATTTGCACACAATTTTATGTTTGTCTGTCACACCTCACTGCTGTCATTTTACTGTAGTCTGCTGCTCCAGCTCTTGCTCGCCACCCCTGATGTTCAGGCAAAGTGAGTTTGGGCCTGTAAACACAGTGCCCCCTCTGTTCAAAACATGTATCGCGATTCATTCAACATTGTAGCGGTTTGAATTGTCACATATTTGAATCGATTTTCAAACAATTCACAGTGATTTGTTACATCCCTAGTTTTAAGTCTTGATTTGAATGTGCCTAATGTTGGAGCACATCTGATAATTTCTGGAAGCTGGTTCCAGCAGTGGGGGGCATAGTAACTAAAGGCAAATTCACCCTGCTTTGACTAAACTGTTGGAATTTCTAATTTACTCGATCCTAATGATTTGAGGGATCTGTTAGGTTTGTTTTCAGTGAGCTTATATGTAATTATGTAACGTATTGAGGTCCTAAGGCCATTTAGTGATTTATAAACAAGTGATGATGCTTTAAAATCTATTCTAAATGTAACTGGGAGCAAGTGTAGAGTTGAGGACAGATGTGTTGTGCTCTGGTTTTCTGCTTCTGGTCAGCTGGGTGAGCTGCAACTGTTAGTAAATGCAATGCTATTTATGAAACCCATGCATAAAACTGTATGACAGTGTTTCAAATGACTGTCTGTATGTCTGACAATCTGTCAGATTCTGGACAACATTCAAGTTCAAAAGAAAAGTATAAAAGATAAAGTATCGTAAATAAAACAAATACATTTATAAAAAAGGTAAGTGTGTAAGAATTTCACTCACCTGGGAAATAGAGGCAACTTGAATGGTTTGTGAGCACAATTAAGTGCACATGGCATGCCATATTTTCTGATAATTGTAGGAAATAACTCCAAAAGGCAATTGGCTGTGTAGGTCACATAAAACAAAACATAAATACGATTTATATGCCGAGCTCAGCGGCTAATCAGCCGTAATCAGCTGAGATGAGGAGACAGATGAGTTATAAAAAAATCCACTCCCCTCACAGTTATCATAAAGGGTAATATTAGCTATATGCACCAAAACCATATTTTGTACCAGGCTGTAAACATGTTTTTATCAGCTGTAAAATTGGCCTATTTAGCATTGTAGTCAGTGAACATAAGGAGTTTATGGAGCCAACCCAAGGCGAGTCGATGAATTGCAGTTTTAGTTACTTCTGTATTGGTAACACGAGGGAGAGCGGAAGGTTGCCGCTTGGTTTCTACCCATTGCATGGCCAGTAAAACTGCCATTATCTGTGTACAATGATTATTTAACCTCTCCATGGGCCCTTAAGGCTGATTTATACTTGTGCGTAACTACACGTTGCAACGAAGCATAGCGCAAGTAGGGATGCACTGATACTACTTTTTTACAAACCGATACAAGTACGAGTATTTTAATTTGTGTACTCGCCAATACCGAGTACCGATACTGATACTTCATAGATTTGGTTTAAATTAAGTTTATTTGTTCGTTTTTTTTGTTTTGTTTTTTGTTTTTTGCCTGTAGCAAGGATGAACACAAAAATCTTTAACAGGAGGCTGTTCCAAGCCAAAAATATACACATTGTTGATAACCCTGTGAACCCAGACCTTATCTATTAACGATTAAACATGGACATTTAAAGGATGATATCCTTGCGCTTACATGTGTGCACGACTTCACACATTACACAAAGTGTGTGCAGTGTACGTTACCTTATAGAGTCACTGTCATTGCATATTGGGGATGCATAAAACCCTGTTTTGCGCCTTTCTTTCATATTCACGAGTCCTGCCTTTGATCCGCGGTCAGGTAATCAAAAAGTATTAGATGTTTATGGGTGGGTTGCGGTTAATAGCCATAAAAACGAAACGCATACTCTCATTTTAAAAAATCACGTGACCATCATCTCACAATGTTTATTAATAAATAATCTTATTTTATTAAAACAAAAGTGATTTAGCAATGCCGAGGCATTGACAAGCCAACTGCAGAAAAACAAAGCAACCATCGCGGCAACCGCAGTGATCTCTTTTTTCTGAAGTTCAGCTGTTCTTTTTTGCACTTGATTATTATGCGTTTAATGTTAAAAAATCAATAATGAATAGGCCTCAAGAGTGTTTCCTGTGTGTGTGCGTCTTCACTGAAGCCTCTCTCTTCCAAAACCGAAAGTTGCTTATGTCAGGCAATATTTCGGCTTTTAATCGAATGAAAAGTTAATTTAGATAAGCCAATATTTAAAAACTGCAGTAAAGTAACTGTGGCGTGCGGCCACACATCGAATCTGAGGTCTGATCTCATCTCTCCTTCTCGCTGTCATCCAGACATTGATACGGAGACGCCGCACAAGTCAAGCCGCAATACGGAGGCTGGTACCAGTTTACAGAATAGCTGTAGCCTTTGCGAAATCTGTCAATATACAGCACTGATATTAATAGGCATAAATGTCTTTGAGCCAAAAAGTCTATCTGTAGAATATCTGACGCAATCAGAACCAATGTTATGTAGAATTTGTGTAGCCCAATAATTATATTAAGTCTAATAAAATGAAAACCAAAATCAACAATTCATTGCATTTTTCGTTTGAAAAAAAATATAGGGAAACGAAAAAAAATCAAAGGGTGACTAGTTTGTATTAATTTGTTTTAATATGAATTAAAATATGCTTAGCCTATTTAAGCTTAACGATGATTTGCGCTGCCAATATGCAAGCCATTCAAAAATATTATTTTACTGTGTACTGGGTTATAATGTATATTTTACAATAAAAACTAAATGTAGCGTGCCTCGCTGTCATTTAAAACATGCAGTTCATAACACACCAGAGCTGTAGGCCTGTGTATGCAGTGTGTAAACGTACGGGTCAATAGTCATATTGCGCACCCAGGGCCCCCAAAGTACTGACTTTCATCAGCAACATCAACACAACCCCCCAATAAAATATATGGGCCTCATGTTCAGCACTTGTCCTCTTGCCAGTTTATGGTGGTGTCTGTCTTCTGTGTATAGCGCCGCAATGCGTGTCAACTGCTGCTGAGAAAGCACGCGTGACAGCTCAAAGCCGGTATCGATGTAACCACAAGCAAGATCACATCGTTATAAATATTCCATTAATGATACTTATCGAAATATTTATACATTTACATGGTGTTTATTGAGATTGTGTGATCTGTATAGGCTGTCTGATCTTTACAGAAGCTGTAAACTGACACGCGCGCAGTGATGTTTAAACTCAGGCGCTTTTATTTAGCCAGTAGTCTTTACATTTTTTTTTACATAGTTCCATTTCTTAAAATTTTTATTTATAGTTTATATATAAAATGAGTGCTAGCTTGTTTGAGTGCTTAGCTGTGATCATTATGCAAGGATCATATTTCATATTCGGTTTATTCTTCAGTAGCCTAGGCTATATATTCGTTAATAATGTATTTTATAAACAGATTGTTTGAGGACTAAGCTATTAATATATAATACATTAGGCTATTTAATACATATAGACACTGAAGTCAGGTAGGACAACAAATCACATCCATAATGAATTACTGTTCAGTGGTATCGGTGCTTGGTATCGGCCTTTCATGTCCGTTACGAGTACGAGTATTTTAACCATGTATCGACCCGATGCCCAATACTGGTATCGGTATCGGTCCATCCCTAAGCGCAAGCTCTGTGATTGGTTGGCTTGGTAGCGCTGATGAGTGTGAGCGGGGCTGGGAGCAGCTCGAAACCATTGGAGCAAGTGTTTACAAGTGTTGAGTCCCGTGAAGGAGCTCCAGATGGAAACTGTTGTTTTGTGTTTACCTTATGATTAAAGTTGTTGCATGTCTGCTGGTTCACGCCTTTGAATGAGCGAGTTTTAGCTACTTGTACATTTAAGGAAGCATTCAGAAAAAAACTAAACACTCATGAAGAAACTTGACACAAAGGAACATAAAAACCTACAGCCAGCTAGCGTTTTGGAAATGTAATTGCAGAGCAACACAAACAGCACGCAGAAGTATAAATGCACAAGTACGCTGAAGGCAGGAGCCATGGGTCATGCCGATCACTCAATGCAAAAGTATAAATCAGCCTTTACCCATCATGGCCTCCCAATCATCCTCACCCACCGAATTGGCTCTATCGCTGTCTGTCCACTCCACCAATAGCTAGTGTGTGCCGTTGTCCAGTGGCTGCCGTCGCATCATCCAAGTAGATGCTACACACTGGTGGTGGTGTGGAGAGAAACACCTCCATGTTAAATGCACTATATAAATACACATTACATTACATTACACACTGGAAGTGGTGAAAATGTACAGGTTTGTTATAGGTTTCAGAAGTGGGTGTGGCAAAATGGCTTGACAGTGCCACCTGCCACAGTGCCACTTTTGAAAGAGTAGCCCCCTACAAAAAAGTATCTTGGAGCAAAATCCAAATCCCAAAAGGAAGTCGGATAGTTTTTACTTCCTCTGCCGAAAAAGTGCAGTTTTTGCAAATTCCAGGTGTTGTATTTTAGTTTTTTCCAACTGCTTACACAAAAAAATATTTTCATGTCAAAATTTTTTAAAACCTCTCACTAAAAATGCAAAACTACACAGCAAATCTCCAAAACCAGAAGCTATTTCTTAGCCTTAAACTTTTCAATTGCATAAAACTTTTTTCATAACACTACACACTAAACAGGAAGCCACTGCTTTCCTTTTCCAAATACAACCAATCAAAACTCTACACTTATCCATCAGATCACACACACACACACACACACTCCTCACATGTGCAAACGTTTATTTCTTAATTGATCACTAACCAATCACTTAATTTCTTAACTGATCACTAACCAGTCAATACTGTAGTATAGACTTTTACAGTTTTTCCCAATTGTTTACACACATTTTCTGAAAGCATGTCTCATATTGTCAGAACTCTACACACATATGAAAACACACACACACATTGGGCAAAACCCTTCAATTCTCCTGCAAAATGAAACTTTACATTCAAAACAGTGCGATTTCTTCTCAAAAATGGTATTTTGTTTTCAAATGACACACACAAACCATCACATGAATAGACATTGATAAGAATCAGTTGATCACTGATGTGCTTAATGTAAAACACTATGACCACTTCTTCTCCATTCATCATAATGACTTACTGTAAGCCTTTTTTGTTCAGTGTTACACTTAATACAGACAGTACATAGGCCTACAGAAGTGCATTGTAAAATATTTCAGAATATTGTTTCATACAAAATACACGGTACCAAATATAATTTACTGTATTTTTCCCACAAAAACAGTGTACAAAGTGTTCATCCCAACCAACACAAAGTTGCACATAACATGATCTACATATGCCATCAAAAGAAGTATTTACAGTATACAGTTACAGTAAAAAAAAAAAAAAGTGTGTATTACAGTCATACACTTTCCATCCCCAGGCAAAAAAAAATATCCTCAATAGGACTGAGAAATGGAGAATATGGAGGGAGATAAACAACTAAAAAATGTGGGTGGGCAGTAAACCAGTTATGAATCAGATGAGTTCTGATTTCTAAATTGCAATAATGTGTGACAGGTGTTTATTTTGAATGACTGTGTGTTCCTTGTGAAAACAAGAGATTTTCTGCATGAAAATTGTGCCAAATGCAGAGAATTGTATGTAGTGTTTTGAAAAAGTGTGTTTTAAATCTGCAATTTGAGTGTAAAGCAGGAATTGTGCTTGTAGTTTAGCAGAATTGGTTCAGGGGGTTGGTGCATCAGTTACATGTTGTAGTCATTGTGTCTGAATTACAAGTATTTGTGTGTAAACAACTAAGAAAAACTGTAAATAGGTCAAAGGTAACAGGACACCGGGCCTTTCTGGGCCAAAAAAAAAAAAAAAACTGGTACACAATTTGTAGTTTTGTACCTACTGCATATTCACCTTTTCTAAATCTTAAATTCCTCTGGAAAAGAATAGAGAAGTTCTCCTCAGCCTGGCTCTGTAAAGTGTATGATGACCCCACACTCTGGATTTACTGTATTCTGGAGCATATACTTTCTTTGTCATTGGTGTTTACAGTGTACCTACCTACTACTACTCTCAGCAGATTATTTTCACTGTAGAACATGTTATAGAACTGTAGATATAAGCCTATGAAAGAGCAAAGAGCTTTAGATTTTGAACAACAGTGTTTACATGCTCTATCCAAACATTTAGTATTTTGAAAGACGTGTTTTCCATCTGATGCAAATGCTTCATTCTGACACGTGTTTATGGCATTTTGAATGCAGTGTTACATTTTGAAGGAAATGTGAGGCATTTTGCACTTTGTGTATGCAGTTTTGAGAATTGTGTGTAAAGTTTTGAAAAAAGGTGACACTGTTTTAAAAACGTGTGTAAGCAGTTGGAAAAAAAAAACTGTAACAAACTCCTCCTAAGGATTTTTTCAGATCAACACCAAAATTGGGTATTGTTATCTAAAGGCCTTGGCGATGTTAAATTGTGAAGATCTACAGCAGGGGTCATCAAGTATATTTGTCAGAGGGCCAGAGTTTTACTAGACAGTCTCCTTAGGGGCTGGACCCCCAAGAAGAAAATCAAATTAAAATCTCATTTTGGCTTAACACTATGTTTAATGTTTATACTTTTTCAATTTCATTACAAAACTGAAGGCATTTGATTCAGGCTCTCATCGCCTATACCACAGTCAACCACTAGGAGTGATAGATATTTTGCCTCAACTCAATTAGGCTAAGTCAACAAGTGGAAATGTAACTTTAGCCATTGATTAAGCACTGTGAGTAGCCCGTTTCAGCATTGTGATTTGAAGTCAAGCGTACTTAACGTTTCATTTGATGTGCAAACATTATTTGTGACCTGTTTTGTTCTGGTACCAGGTTATTTATTTACCATGCTATTTTAAGTTGTGCCAGATAGTTTTTCCTCCTTTTTTTTGTCCTGAGGCAGACATCCCAAGTCTTCTGGAAGTTCTGTGAGTCTCCCGCAAATGCATAGAGACTCCCGGATGCCCGCAAACGAATGATAATCTCCCGGAAATCACGCAGCTTCCTCTCGCTCCTCAAATACGTTGCACACCCCTCTCCACCGCATCCCTCCTTGCTCTTCATAACACACGTCGCGCGCACTCCGCCTACACCCCACCCGGTCTACGCTAAAACCTGTTTGAAACAATAAATGCTTTATGCTGCATGGTCTGTCTGAGTCTGTCCTCATTTTGAAGTATAGCCTTATAGTCATAATATGGTGGTTATTCTGACAAGAAATTGATTGAACAGCTCAGCGGGCCGGTTTTGGCCCGCGGGCCGCCAGTTGATGATCAGTGATCTACAGTTTTCAAGAGTGTGTCCGTGAATCCTCACAAACTTTGATGTTTCCTCACGAAACAGGAAGTTGTTATAACTCAGACATGCTTTGTTTTGATCTGCCTCAAAATCCACACGTTTGATAAGAATCTTGACCTGAACACGTTTACATGCCAGTATCCAGTTACAGTCATAGAGCCACCTACAGGCAACAGGAAATGACATGTTTTACACTGTAACAAACTCCTCCTAGAAATTTTATCAGACTCCTAAATACATCTTCATGCCAATACTGAGTTATAGTCAGAGCGCCACCTGCTGACAGAAGAAAGTTTGGCATAAATCTGTAATTTTCTCAGCTTTTTAAAATATTTATCAGCTTATTATTAATAAATTATTATTGTCCACTGTTCTCTGTCATCCTAAGGTGGTGGTGAGCGTGGGTGTGAGGTCCCTTTCATCGCTGCTTACAGCTTTAATTGAACCAGTTCTACTCTTGATTTACAAAGTGTTCAAAAAACTATCTGGTTTGCACCCCATGCCAACAGTATGTGTTCTATTGAGTAAATGCGACAATATTGTATAGCACACATGTGGCAATGGTGGGCTGAGAGAACCAGCTCATTTGCATTAAAGGCACAGGCAACAAAAACAGCTACAGTGTGCTCAGAGTTGAAAATCCACATGTTCAGAAAGATATAATAAATAATCTGATGGATATTTTGAGCTGAAACTTTACAGACACATTCTGGAGACACAAAAGACTGATATTAAATCAAGAGAAATCAAGGGAAAACAAGTGCTCTTTAAATTTTGAATAACTGTGTGTATGATGTATCCAAAAATAAATGTTATGGCAAAGGTGTTTGCAATTTGAGACAAATGTGTGCTTTTTAGATGTGTTTGTAATGTTTTGAATGCAATGCCTAATTTTGCAAGAGATGTGAAGCATTTTGTAATTTGTGTGTACAGTTTTGAAAAAAAAGGAAATTGAAAAAAGTATTGAAAATGTAAGCAGTTAAAAAAACTGTAATATGACCAAAGATCAGCTGTGTTTGATTAGGTTTGGAGCAAAACTGTGCAGAGCTGAAAAATTGAGAATTGAGTTTGAGACCTATATAATACGAACGAAGGAAAAATAATTAAATATTTGGCTTTTAAGCTGAAAATGTTTTGCTTGACCGCCTGCAATCAGTCCTTTGCAAAAGGTTTGTGGCAACATCATTATGCTTCACAGTAATGCTTTAACTTTATAGAAGTGCGTTTGTTTTCCTGTCAAGAAATGTCCTGGTAATGTCCATAACCCACATTCCCTGAAGGAGGGACTAGAGATGTGTGTCTAGCAGAGATACAAATGGGAGTATGCTAGATGATCCATCACTCTGAAGAGTAAGAAATCGGGCCAATGAATGTCTATGAGTTGGCAGAGCACATATATGGTATATAACCAGCACACATAAGAGCGTGCATTAGATTTTAGCTGCTGAAGAAGCCAAACACTCAGCTATCAGCTGGAGACCCAGCTGCAGTGGTGGAGGAGACACACACCCTGTCTGGTTGGGAACTTCGGCGTGTGTCTAGGAGAGGCCACAACAGCTGAGCCCGATTCACACTTTGATCCTCAACATGCAGGCAGACTGAGTGGGCATACCCACATCGTACTGAGACAGGCACCCAGCTCCTCCACCGAATTGGGTGGTGGCCTGCTGGGGGCCTCGGTTGAACTCTCTAGGGTTTGCCAGATGGGGAGCTCGCTAAGCAGAATAAGCGCACGTATCTCCGGAAGGAAAAAATAAATTGCAGTAAGTGTATTTTTTACACAGAGCTCACTTCCTCCCGATTGAACAGAATTATCCGTAAACAGAAGAAAACCGAATCCACCCAAAGATATAGAATCTCACGGATGTGTTAGGAATCACCCAACCAGAAGCTACCAAATTTGCGTACTCACGCCCAAAAGGAGGCACCGCTAGTTTAGTGTGCTCTCACTCCCAGGGGACACAGCTTGCCCTGGCACTGATAAGCGAAGGCAATGGCATCAACTATGCAGTGGGCCAACCTCAAATTTCACTTCCCTTCTGCCGATCAAACAGAAAAAGAGCTGATTGGAGGCGTATGCTCCAAGTGCTGTCACATTAATCTCAGTGCGCAGACACAGCAATAAAAGGGCTGGGTGTGCCTCCTCCTCCCTATATGTTACTTTTAACGCATTTCAGTTTTCCACTAACCACTACATTTTTAAATTTTAAAGTTGAAAATATCTACAAAACAGTCAGTCTGCAGTGAATAGAGTGTATTTCTGGATCTTCAGGTTAAAGTTAGTTCATGTTCTTATCCTCCGCTTTGAAGTTTTATTTTATTATATATATATATATTTTTAAAGAACAGCATATAACATTTTACAATGCAAAAAAATATACCTGCCAGGGGGTAATTATAAATAAAATACAAATATACAAAATGTACATATGTAATAATTAAATAAATACATTATAGAGATTTAGAGTTAAATTTTTAAAGTGCATAGGGCTTTCTTGTTTAATGTTGGAAAACTTCCCTCAATGTTTTTGTTTAGAGAGTCTCTGATACTGGTAATATACGACAGTGTTTCCCCTATCATTATATAAGGGGGGCACCCCGCCTTCCCAACGGCTTTCCCTGCCCCCCTTGAAGTCAAGTTAATTATATTTTATATACACCGCCAGATCACAACTTTTTTTAATAAACAAGCTAATATATTGTTTACACAACAGCATGTGATTTCTGTCTCTACATGGTTGTGCGATTACAAATTTCTGCTCTCTGAATCGTGTATGGTGGAGTTTCACACAGACTCTGCTATATGGGAATGAGAGTGCGCGCGCCACATCTGACAGGACTGAAGGAGCACGTGCACTCCCATATATTAGGCCTATGCATATCCTACTAGCAGCCACAACACAGGTAAATGATGTGTGGGAGCGTAATGCGATGGGACCTCTGTTTAGTTTGTTGGCACGACTCGCGCTCTATAATTCAGGTGCAGCCATTTTATTTTCACTGTTTTGAGCTGCTGTGACGCGTTCGCCCCTATCTAGCATCTCATTTAACCTTAACCTCTCCCGGAAGCACCGTGAGTCTGCCGCATATTTTTACCGGCCCCGTGATCCCCAAAAACGACTTAAAATACTCTGAAATCATGGCGACGAGAGTGAATGAACAGATTGCGAGAGGCACAGTGATGGTCTAAACATTACATTTCTTTGGTTAAATTAATAGAGCAGTAAAGATATTGCGAGTGCAAACCCCCTCCCCCCCTCTCTCTTTCTCATTGAGTGATCTGCTGTCAATAGTTGTAGACGAGCAAAATATTTGAATGGTCCTGCATGTATTTAGGCCTTTTTACTTATAACAACTGAAAGTTCTGTTTTGACAACATTGCAAATTCACTAAAAGCTGGCTAGAATTATTGGATAAATGAAACTTTATTTTTTAACATGAATATTTAATAATATAAATACTTGTAATACAATCATTGCTATAAACAGTAGTTTATAGGCCTATTTCCGTTTAGTAAAGAAGTATTAGATTTATAGGTAATTAAACTTCATTTTTAACTTCTTATGCATCAAATGTGAGCCCAAAACTTGTTAATGATTGAGTCATGTTGAATTCTTCTTTCATCATTTGCAGTGTTTTCAAATTGCATTGTAATTTTTCATAACAATTTTTATATCTGTTTTATTATTTTCTATTATTTCAAATTTTTGGCTTGTGCGGTTGTACAATTCAAATAATTGTTCAGTTTTTACTGCTGTCATTAAAAGAAACAAAGTAACATCATGACTCCTTGTGTCGGTGTCAGTCTGAACAGCCACACCACGCCGCACCCAACCCGGTTAGATTTATAATATCAAGAGACGATGTATCAGAAGGATAGTCTTGATTATACCTCTAAATAACATATGGGTACCTGAAGGAACTGAACCAATAACAGTTGAAAACTGCTGGGTTATTGAGATATTTTAATGAGAAAGGAATTCATTGTAATAAAAGAGCATACCATTATACAACTGACTAACCAAATTAATTTTGTTATCAAACCAATAAAAAAGAGATTTGCGTTTGTATAAAATGTGTCTATTATTCCAAATGAAATAGCAATGTGGGGAGAAATTATGCTTATATACTAATGACCATGATAGGAGCACTTGTTTGTAGAAGGCAGATAACTGGAATTTTGTCTATATTATAATTACACATCAAATAAGAGCACCAATATTTGAAAAAAGAAACATAATGATCTCCGCTTTGAAGTGAATACTGTACACTAACGTACTCCTGCGTATAATTTGAAATAAATGACCTTCATCCCGTCTAATTAATTTCACCCACTGTGGAAATTTCATTTCCACTGTCCTCTGTCTTTGGGAAATCGTAGAAAGTGAGGTAAGGGTGTCATTTTTTTTTGTTGGAGCAGCCGGGAACGCTGCAATAACAGCAACAAGATGACTTTGCCATTCTTTCTTACTCTGTTGCATTGAAACTTAATGTTGTGATACGCTGCTTCGCTTACCGGAACCAGGAAGTGTGATAGAATCTGAACCTTTTTACAATATTTTAATTTTATAAGATGCTGAATTTGGGGTTTTCATTAGTTGTCAAAATCATCAAAATTAAAAGATACAAACACTTGAAATATATCAGTCTGTGTGGAATGAATGCATAGATTATACAAAGTTTCACTTCTTGAATGGAATTAGAGAAATTACTCAACTTTTTGAATATATTTTAATTATATGACCAGCACCAGTATATTCCAATGTGTACTGTAAATAATACATCTAAATGTATATTGGCAACTGCATATTAGCTTCCAGGTCACCACATAGACTTTAAAAAAGAATTTGCTTATTTCTTACGCAAAATAGTTTTGGCCATAAATAAAGTTTTAATTGTTGGTGAGTTTAATATTTATATAGATAATGAGAAAGAGGCATAAAGTCTGGCCATCTTAGACATACTTGCCTCTGTTGGAATGAAGCAGCCTCTCATTTACCTTTAGACCTAATCACAAACTTCAGCTGATTCAAAATGCAGCCACTAGAGTGCTTTTTAGAAATTTAAGAAATACTATGAAAATTAATGGTAATTTTTCTCCAGTTCTTTTAGCATTGCATTGGCTCCTTATTATACATCGTATACATTTTTTCAAAAAACTTATTGACTACTTGCAAAGCCCTGAAAGGCTTATCTCCCCAGTGTTCGAGGGAGCTCCTGGTGTATTAAAGCCCCTCAAGTTCACTAAGCTCAATTAATTATGTAAAATTGATTATTCATAGAATATCAAAATTGACTGTGGGCATTAGATCCTTTTCATTTCTGGCACCTTAACTCTGGAACTCTTTGAGCAGATGGTTGTTGCAGTCACCAGTGAGTTTAGAGCCTGAGAAGGGTTTCTACAAAAAACCCAGTTACAGATGAGCCTCTGAACTGATCATGTGGACTAGTCTAAACACCCAGTAACCTACTTAGACCTGTAGTTTCTCCATGACGGACGTCCATCATTCTTTAGACTCCAGTGCCCATACTGCAGCTGTGCACAAAAAAAGTTTGGCCAGAGAAGAAAGGGTCATGCCAACTCTTGTTTTTTCTCCCACTTCCGTCAATTGGTAAAGTTTTTCTTTTGGCTTGCCTGGGACTGTTGGAGCTGTGCATCAGTGCAATTACTCTTTTTTTTTGAGCTTTCAGCAGTGACATTTACATTAAATTGAATTGCACTAAACTGAATCTTAACTGTGGCAACTGAACTGAAGCAGTTTTTATTTACTTAAAAAGCTTATTGCATTATACTGGCAAAGTATAGGACTTTCTGTTCATTCTGATGCTGCGGTCACACTAGAGTTAGAGCATGCGAAATTCTGACATATGGCGCTGCGAAAAAGGGGCGGGATTCAACAAGATGATTAGACATTTAAAAAAGCGAGCGATTGGTTCATATTTTCAATTTCTGTCCAGAGAGGTCATGTTTTGATCTTAGATTGGTATTACGCAGTCACGTGATGTGATTTCACAGGTCAGAGTTCACCAAGCTTGAACTTTGTAATGCAGCGAACTGTGAAATTTCTGGTCTGCCACATTCGTGTGCTTATGAATGTAAGTCTATGGGGAGAAAAGTCTAGTGTGACCGCAGCTTAAGTGAATAAGTGGGGTGGAGCTGAGAGCATGCGAGGCCGGTGGTGTAAGTGCTAACTACTGGCACCTGCATGTACCACCTGTCTCGAGTTTTATGGAGGAGCTCTGGATGTTCAAAGGAGGAGAGACAGCAAAGAGAAAGGACCAGGAGGTTAAGTGAAAACCCAGAGTATGTTAACCCTGAACTGATGTCTGTGTTTTCCATTTCAAAATGGCAGGTTTATCAAACTCGTGACCTGTTCCTGTTATCAAACTGTCAAGCCTGTTTCTGAAAGAGAGTTAACCTCTACTCAGAGTCAGTTATCGTGGTAACTTACTTTGTGAACCTAACCTGATGAGGAGCAGGTTTCATTCTCTAAACTCTGAGTTTCTGTCGATCTCCTCCCCTTTTTTAAAGACGAAGCGGTATTTCTCGTCTTAGCATTACATTTCCATCCACCTATTTTTATGCGCCTTTTGGAGATGCGCATAAAAACGATTAATGGACACATTAAGATGCGCATAACTTTTGAAAATGCGCATAAAAAATGTATGCGCATAACTGAGTAGGATAAACTTTTTAATCAAAAAGAAAAGATGCGCATAAACTACGTTAGAAACACTTTTACCGAACAAATTCAAGTATGCGCATTAAATAAAGATTATGTGATTTTGTTGTAAGAGATTATCTGATGATGAAAATGTGAGTGAATGGACAAACCAGCAGGCTGAGTACACTGTAAAACATCCAAAATATTAGGTGCGTTTGACTTGAACCATGGCTGCAGCCAGTGATCAATGAGATTAGCTGAGCGCAGGCGGGGGCGGAGCTACAAACAAGACTGTCTGGTCGGACACCTCGGGGCTCGTATATTGCTGTATGGTGACAAATCACATGGCGAGAGCAATGATTTATTTATTTATTTATTAATCCAATCACATTAATCCAAAAAGACTGAACAAAAGGACATTCCCAAAATAAGTGAGCTACATTTTCAGTGGAAATTTCACAGAAAAAGCAAGATATATTAATGTAACTTTTAAATTGACAGAATAAATTAATTTATAAATATATAAATTATTTTAGAACTATTTTATAGAATAATTATTAATCTCAGTTTGTTAAGAAAGCGTTATGGGGTGGCATGATCAATGATGACTATTATATTACAATTTTGTAAGACTTACAGTATTTGAGTTGATATTTGGTTATTCATTAAAATATACATAATTTAAATTGTATATGGAGCTGTATACAGTAAAGGGTCTGTCTGAAATTTGTCAAAAATAAACCTATGCAAACAATCTAGCCTTTATACACAAATTATTTAACAAAAAAAATAATTTGGCCTACTGCAGTAAAATATTTTCTTATATAAGTCTTTTAATAAGCATGATATGTACAAGATGAAGATGGCAAAAAAGGTTAATTGTTTATTTGGAAGTTTGTGAGACAGAAGTTGTCCAATATTAAATGCAAAACGCACGTGGTTGTTGTCATGCAGTGAACTCTGCTAATCGTGTAATATCGGTGTCAAGAGCGTCTACGCTTTGCATCTCATGGCTTCAAACATCACGAGGCATTCATTGCGTGTCGGCATCGTCTCAAAAGATTGACACAGCTTCTCCTACCACAGTAAATTCTGTTTTTACTGTTGGTTGTAAGAAGTAGAAGATTTTATTAAATATAAACAGTGTCAATCCAGTTTTCAAAGTTGAAGTTCAGTGTGGTTTAATTTTCACTGCTGTACAGTCCAAACACTGAAGAGCAAATTCATCGATGCGCAGCTCCAAAAGACCCGAACCATGCAAACCAGTGGCGACAGTGGCGAGGAAAAAACTTCATCATATTAAATCTTTATACCTTTTTGCTGATTGATCAAAGGTGTCACCAGAAAACAAATGCCCACATCCTCCACCAAAAACCTCAAAATCCATAGGGTTCAATCGTCAGCATACAGAGATTTACCTATTACCTATTTACCTATAGATTTACCTGTTTGCATCAGTTTCATCATATATATAATTTATCATGATATTAAGAAGCACTGGGCTGCATACACTATCCTGAGGAATCCCATTTTCTACATAATCAATTTCTGACAAATTAGTACCTACCGTAACTTTTATGGTCCAATGAAAAAGAAAATTCAAAAACCCAGTTGTACAGTCTGCCTCCCACACCTAATGTATCTAACTTAATAAGCAACCCTTCTTTCTATATTATGTCGTAAGTGTCAGACAGTCGCCAGAGCCACCCTGTTCTTCCGGACTCACGTACACCCGCTCATTTACATTTAAACTGATAGCCTACTAACACAGAGTATTGATATTAATTTGGACGTTTTAAATAGGCTGTTACTCTTCCAAGAGCTACACCTTGTCTTTGGCTATACCTTGTCTTTGGGATATTTCCTTCCTCCCATAACAGGATTTGATATTTAAAAATATTAACCTTGTTATGGCTGCAGTGGTGACTTATTTAAATAACAAATTGTTATTTTTGGTTGCCGCAGCAGTCTCTCTCTTTTTCTTCTAATCTTTATTTTTATTTTCAGGCTTCAATTAATAATAACATTACTGCAACTACAGTGACTTTACACATTTTTAATAATTACCAATATTTCGGCTGCCACAGCAGTCTCTCTCCTTTTCTATACTTTATTACTTACTTCATTGTTTCATATTGCTTCTTTTACTTCTGCAGAAGTAACTTCACTCATTGCAAATAATTAATATTTGGGGTGTTTTTCTAATATTTAATATAGGTAAGTGCTCAAAACGTTTTAAAATGTTAATGTGAATGTGGATAATTTAACCAAGTGTAATCTTGATCTTTTAAAGAACTATAGGAGACATCTGCAAAAAATTGGATTTTACATTAACATGCATTAGTGTTTAGAGGGAGATTACATTACAGCATGAAAAAATTGTCATAACGATGAGTAGGTAGGAGCATTATTTAAATAAATAAGCTAAACACTAGAGTTTACAGTTCTTGCATCATCGCATTTCTTTCATTCTTTCATTATTTTATGTTTTAGTAGTATCTTCTAGTCTGCCATTTTGGGGGAATGCACATTCATTCATTGCTACAGCTTAGGCCTTGATTTATCAGGGGGTTGCCACAGTGGATTGAACCATCAACTACTCTGGCAGGGGATACTCTTCCAGTCACAACCCACCACAATGCTGGGAAACACAAATATACTCATATATCACACACATATATACTCATATTCACACACAAATTCACTTATCCGGGCCCTTCACTTCAAGAATGTTGCTCCTGGCACAGCAACTTTTGTTGTTGTGCGGCGAGAGTGCTAATAGTCACAGTGCCGCCTCTGTGAATGCACATGTGTATGGTAATTTATTTAGTGTACATTTAATAAAGTACTCAAATTGTTCTTTATTTCAACCACCAGGGGTGCCACATCTGTTGTGCTTCGCTGTGAAGAGAAGCAGACTGAGAAACCTTACGCTGTGAAGGTCTTGAAGAAAACTGTAAGTTAATTTTTGATTTTATATGAATTAAAATCTCTAAGAATGACTTAGAATGTTTAAGATTGTTAATTGTTTCATCAAATCAGATTGACAAGAAAATTGTGAGGACAGAGATTGGAGTTCTGCTGCGTCTTTCTCATCCAAATATTGTAAGACATTTATGTTTTTTGCAATTCATTGTGAAATTCTCTTCACGTTGTTATGAAATATTTCATATTCATTGTTGTCCATGTTAATAGGAATAGACTTGCTGTAATAGGACATACATTTTGTTTTCATCCAGATTCGTTTGAAGGAAATTTTTGAGACAGAAACAGAAATTTTTCTCATTCTAGAACTGGTAACAGGTGGAGAGCTTTTTGACAGGTATGATGAAAAGCAAGTCAGATGAAAAAGAGGATTTAAGACATTCATTGACAGCTTAAAAAAATGGGCAAAAAATTCAGATGGTTTGTGTGATTTTTCAGAATTGTGGAGAGGGGCTACTATAGCGAAAGAGATGCGGCTCATGTTATCAAACAAATCCTGGAGGCTGTGGCGGTAAGACCAAATGAATCATTGGATATAATAATGTGCAGACACATTTTTTTTATAATGAATGTATGGTAATGGTAATGTGGATATTTAGCTTTTAAAAAGGAATAAACATTCTCCAGATTTTTTGAAGCAAGCAAGTTTGAGGCTTTTTTTATAGTGCAAAATGTACAAATATTTGCATATCGGCGGCGCGGTGGCTCAGCTTGGCATTTCTGTGTGGAGTTTGTATGTTCTCCCTGTGTTCACATGGGTTTCCTTTGCATGTTCCAGTTTACCACAGTCCAAAGACATGCAGTATAGGTGAATTGGATGAACAAAATTGGCCATAGTGTTTCCCAGTACTGGGAATAGTATGTGGGAATAGTTGGCAGTACATTCCACTGTGGCAACCCCTGATAAATAAAGATAAATAAGTCAGAGGTAAAAGAATGATTGTTAAAATCTTGATTTCAATAACATAGCTCTTAAAATAAATTTTCAAATTAAAGAGACCCCTTTAAAAGTTATTGTATTATAATCTTTGTTTTGTATACAGTAAAGCTTATTAAAAGAATATTTTAACATAATTTTTGTTAAGTGTATTACTAGCAGGTGTGGATAGAAGTATAAATAAACTCTGACATAATTTTTACGTTGCTCATGCAGTGGACTAAAAAGACAAAGGTGTAGCATGAGAAGTGTAGTCCCGAGGTGTAGGCAGAGTGGCGTGCAGACTGTTGACTGCAGCTGAGGCTGCAAATGAGGTGGAATGTGGAGATGCAGGGCCAACCCAACTGTTGTGTGCCGGCAACTTGAAGTTCCATAGTGAACACTTACCAATAAATGGCATTGGCTGAGGGTGTGCTGGGGGCTTGTACATTAGTTGCTAGTGGTGACTGGGCCGGAGGACTGGCAAAAAATTAGAGAGGTGGCATGAGAGGGAGGCTGAGTGAGATATTATTAGGCCTGGAGATGACATAACGATGGCTGGCTGATAAAGATGAGGACCTGGGTGGAATCACCGGGCCCCTGGGAAGTCAGAGCTGGACAGAACCAGTGTATTGATAATTACTTTGGGTTAACTCAAATATTAACATTAATAATTGTATTAGTACAAGTTTTGCCATGAAACTCACACAGTTTACTATGCATGCACAGGCTGATAGGTCACCTAAGCTGCTCCTGCGTCATTAACTACATGGCACAGAAAGTTGGTTATTGTCACCTCAGCAGTGTTTGGTCGTCAGCATTTTAAATGCTCTGTGTTGTTCTATGCTGTTATGCATCAGCGTGTTTTCAGAGACACAGAAAACATCAAAAGACAAACAACAACTAAACGATAAGTGACAATGATTTTTTTAGATATTTTGCTACAAGAACACATGTTATGTGTTTTATGCTAAGCCAGTGGGCAAGGTAGCCCAGGCTCACATTACAGTATCTAGTTCACAGATGTTAGGTCAGACAACACAGTAGCTAAGGCTTACATATAATATAGTTCAGTAGCAATACACTGGTCAGTGAGGTATCCCGGGTACATATAGATAGAAATATCCTATAGCCCATGGTGACAAAGAAAAATAAATGAATAAACACGTATTGGTGATAGATCTGCTCTGCTTGTTTTGGGGGGTGTTATCTCAATGTCCATTCTTTTCTACTTGTGTCGACATGTTATACCATGTTTGTTTATACATAATCAGTTACGTTTGATTTGTTTGTGTTCATGTGCTTCTGCTTGTTTTCTTTTTTTTTTTTGGGGTGTGTGTGTGTGTGGTGGGGGGGTTCATATATATTATGTTTGCAGTAGCAGCGTGTCTGTGAATATACTGGCAGTAGCAGGTCTCAGTACTTGCTCTGCCATAATAATCAAAGCATCAGCAGCGTAGCAGATCTATGCCGCCAAGAGCAAACACATCAACACTGCCTTATACGGTGCATATTCATTGCTATAATAAATCCAGAGAGGCATCGCTGACAGGTCACCTAATCTGCAGCTGCGTTATTAACTACATGGCACAAGAGATTAGTTGCTGGAGATTGATTGATGCATATCCAGAATAAATCCCATATATCTTCAGGGTATCCATCAACAACGGCACTCCTAAGCCTGGGTTTTTTTTAGTGTCACCAAAACATTATCTGCATACAAATAGATTTTGTACTGTACTACTCCTTTAACTATCCCATGTAAATCACCATTCTGTCTTATCATTTGCGCCCAAGGTTCAATAAAGAGGTTGAAAAGACAAGGACTGATGGGAAAGCCCTGTCTACATCCCTTTTGTAAATCTATTGAGTCAAAAGCTTTCTCGGCGTCTAAGCTGAGAAGTATTGCATAATTCTTCCTTTTATTAATATAGTGAATAATGTGCAGGGATCTCTGAATATTGTCATTGGTTTGCATATCTCTGACAAACCCAGTTTGATCTGGGCCTAACGTTTCCATAATTTTCTGCAAAATGTATGTAAGCAATTTATAATCTGAATTCAAAACACTTATTGTCCTATATGATTTATTGTCAAGCTTGTTCTTAACCCCCTTTAGTGTTACTACATTAAAGGCTTCCCTCCAACCATAATATGATTAAAACTAATTGCAAGCAGCGTAAGTAGTGGTTCTCTTAAAGACATGTACCATTCGAGCGAAATCCATCTGTACCTGGCAGTTTGCCAGATTTAAGCTAATTGCCATATCTCCTCCGCTGAGATCTCTCAGGTGTGTTCAACATTGTGTTGTTTATCTACACTAAGAACTGCTCAATTTCTTGTCCACTTGCACTGGGTTGGGTATATAATTGTTTATAGTATGTTTCAAATGATTTCTGCATTCCCTCCAAGTTTGTAGCTATTATGTTAGATGTTGTGTCTCTAATTTTATATATTACTCTTTTTGTGTGCTGTTAACCTAAAAGTGTGTACTCACACTATGCTATCCGAACCGTGCCCAGGACCGTTTCCCGGATGGTTTGAGAAGTGTGAGTGCTCTGAACCTTGCTCAGGCACGGTTCACTTGGCCCGCCCTGGCCCGGTTGGAAGAGGTGGGCCTGAGCGCGATTCACTTGGGCTCAGGCGTGGTACACTTGCACTTGGTACACTGAAAGCAAGATGTGACTTTTAAGGGACTGTTTGATATGGATTAATAAATCATTCGTACTGTTCAATGAACGCAAACTGTTGTAGTTTATTAAAGGCGCAAACCTCTCACTTCACAACAGCTGCACCTTCAGCAAACCTCTTAATTCCTGCAGCAGGAGGAGTTTGTGAGCGTCAAAACTGGCTGATCTGTTCGGCGAAATATTTGACTTAAACTATATAACTAAAGAAATCTCCACTGTGCTGAGTGAAAGCGCTTACTGAACAGCGCATCATCGATGACGTAAGCGTGCCCAGGCCCGAATGTAATGTGAGTGCAAATAAGTGTGCTTTGGCCCGGTTCAACGCAACTGTACATAGTGTGAGTACGCCCATAGTCTTCAAGCCAACAGTTTATTTGCTTTTGGGCCTGCTTCGTAGAATTGCTGCTTTGTGTTTTCTCTTTTTTCTCACAGAGGTCAAGCCCCACTCTGGGGCAGCCCTCGGCTGGCTTCTTTATGCAGCTCAAAGGACAGAGCTCTCCTGGGAGACGCTTGCTAATACCCAGAGTTGGACCAAGGGCCATTCAAACCAGGTGCAGACCTGGACAGTCTAGTCCAGCCTTGCACCTACTTGTGCTGCAAAAGGGATCATTACTCCCGATGGGTTATTATCCGGGCTGAACCTGGACCCGGGTGTCCCACGAGACACTCTTAACACACGAGACAGGGATCATTTGTCCCAATTGGGATTTAACTAAGGCTAAACCTGGACACGGGTGTCCCACGCGACACTTTTACCACACAAGACAGGATTTATTTGTCCCGATTGAAGCCATTTTTAACACACAGATACAGGAATAATAAAGACACTGCATGGCGAAGACCATATGACCTTTTATTGTTTTAGAAAATTGTATATTAATAATTCAGGAAGATTTAGAGTCTTCTGTTGGTTCGAGCAGGCGTGTCCCCTGGCTTTTCCCCTGCCATGGCAGCGTCCTCCTGCTGGTTCCCTCCTGTAAAGGAGACACAGTAAGGCCAGTTAACCAACAGCACATGCCCTGCTGTTCACATCCATGCTTTGGCTAGCCAAAAAGGAACTGACTTACCAGGGGTGACCCGGGACTCTCTGCCCTCTTGCGCCCCTTCCTTGGGTGGCTTTCTCTGCCCGCCACTGCATTCTCCTCCTCCTCCTCCTCCACCAAGGCCCTCTTGAAGAGTCTGCGGTGCTCACGTGCTTGCAGAGGGCCGAGGTGAAGTGCGTAGAATTTATCTGAGGTTGAAGTGTCATGACACATGAACTGCGCCACCTTCCGACGATCCACTGAAGAATGTGCATTCTTTGCCTGCATCAGAGACAGACAGACAGGACCTTTTTAGGGTCAAAGCCGCTGGCAGTCATGTGGCTACAGGGGCATTACATACATGCTCACGTGCGTTGCTATGGCTGTCCGGACATCAGTGAAGGTGGGTTTGCCTGGAAGCCCCATGCTGGTCCACGCAGATTGGAAATATTTGTTTAGGGTCCGGCAGGGAGAGGCTCTGGAGGTAAAAAAAAAAATGGGTGGCCTGCCTTCCACCCGGGAGACTAGCCCGCAGCTCCAAGTACCTCCGGAACCGGCTGTATTCTTCCTTATTGAGTGACAACTGAGCTGCACCGAAGGCTCTGTTTGTTTATGAGTGGTGATCTAGCCATAGAACAAAGCAGAGAGAAGGTGAGTGAGCGAGTGAGTGCATACTACTGGTGGCCCCCACCCGCAGAGCTAAGGAGTCACACTCACATAATGACAAAGACAGACCCGTCTGGGCTTCTGGTGGCCTCTTCCACCTCCTGGATTGTCAGATTCTGGAACACGCCACAGCAGTGGCCTGAGATGGAGATCAGGTAACCTGTCAGAAATCCATAGAAGCGCCACTGCTGCCTAGTGTCGGGCTTGGACTCTAGGCTATCTGGGACAGATTTAGATCGGTTAGACCCTTGCCAGCAAACACACCATGAATGATTTAACTTAGCAAGAGCTGTTGGTGCCCCAGAGCAGAAGATCATTTCCGCTCTGGGGCACCAACGGCTCTTGGTTAAACGGGCAAAGCCAGTGTGCCCGCTTCCCCCAGATAGAGTACTCCAAGACTCCGTTTAACCAAGAGCCGTTGGTGCCCCAGAGCGGAAAGGAGGAAGGTCAGTGTTTGTTTCCACCACCTGGAAGGAAACTCTGACCGGCGGGACTGAACACTCACCTAGAAGGGCAGGGATATTTCTTCCAGCCATTTGGTGACAGCGTAGCAGACTAGCTTTGGCGATTAACCTGCCCTCTTTCGCCTGCTTGGTTCTGACCTCGTGCACCACCACGTTCTGGCGTATGCCGCAAATGAGTGCTCTGATTTCCCTGCGTATCAGCAGCAGAGCAGTGCTGGAGACGCGACAGGAGGCCCGCGGGGTTTCCAAGAGGTAATCGAGGAATTGCGTCACATTCTTCAGATAGTGCTGTCTGGTGGGCTCGGCCATGCGCGTTTGCCCCAGAAGAGCAGCCCAAGCTCAGATCGGTGCAGGCTGGTTGAGTAACATGAAGTGCTCTGGATCGGCGTGGCCTCTCGCCATATATCCGAGGAACTCCTTGATTCTCGTTACTTTGGACGCAGCATTGTTTATCAGACGAGCCGTTGGGTCGCTGCCCAGTTGGAAACTCTTCCAGGAGCAGGTCTGCAGAAAGGGAGCCAAAGTTAAAAGTCAGCCGTGTTAATGTACCCCAACCAGCCCAACAGAACACTGCCAAAATCATACTTAACTGAGGGCGGGAACGTGGTCTGGAAACGGATATGTTTGCGGGTCGTAGGCTTCTAGAGGGCCGGGGGGCGTAGTGCCTCCGGCCGCCCCTCGCCTGGGGGCCGGGTCGGGGGATGACGGTGCAGGAGGCGACCTTCTCCTCGTCGTCCTCCTCCTCCCCACCCTCCGCAACTCCCGATAACGGCGTGTGAATTCGCCCAAGGTGGACCTGACCTTGTCCACCTGCTTGCGGAGGTCTGACAGCTGGCGCTCCGTAGCGAGCCTGCAGCAGGGGTAGGCGCACGGACGCCCGGCTTTGGGGCCCTCTGGTTGTTTCTGATCCTCCTCTTCTGAGGACGCAAGCCGAGACACCACGGGAACCGCCGGGTGGGTGGACTGCAACCATCGCAATTCCTGAGCTACTTTGCGGCGCTTTGCCCTCCCCATGGCCTCCTTCTGGGCCGAGGCCGAGAGCTCTGTGTGCTGCTTGAGGTGTCTGTCTAGCCGGGCCGGTGTCCTCCGACAGCCGGGCACCGGGCACGGCATCTTCCGCGTGTCCACGCGGCCAGCTGCGAGTGAGAGCAAGAGCCTCTTTTCGTCTGAGTTGGTCACCTTATGAACCGCTGACAGGTGCGGCGAGAGCCGGCTGTAGACATTGAGGCAAAGCGCACATTCGGCCATGACCGTCCAAGACCAACGCTGCGGGGGAAAGAAACCCACACGCCGCGTGGAGCAGTTCAAAAGGAATCGGAGGAGGCGTCCACTTCCGCGTCATGCTGCTGGTGGACTTTTTAAAGTCCATTCACACACATTTTCGTCATCATATGATCTCTTATAACTAACCTTTTTTAATACACATACTAGAATTTGTTTGGTAAAAGTGTTTCCATCGTAGTCTAAGCGCATCTTTTCTTATCGAATAAAAAGTTTATCCTACTCACTAATGCGCAAATGTTTTTTATGCCTATTTTCAAAATTTATGTGCATCTTGGCGTTTCCATCAATCGTTTTTTATGCGCATATCCAAAATGCACATAAAAATAGGTGGGTGGAAACGTAAGGCTAAGGTGAGAAATACTGCTTTGTCTTTAACACACATTATGTTGGGCAGGTTTTTTTTTCACTTCTTCCCTCCTTTCTTTTCACACACAATCAATAAAAATATGTGTTAAAATAGCAATAACACACACACAAAATGGCAACCTATTTTACCCCTTTTTCAAGATTTAAGATAAGTCTTTTGTCTCCAGAATGTGTCTGTAAAGTTTTAGCTCAAAACACCCATCAGATCATTTATTATACCTTTCAGATTATCGAAATTTTAAGCTCTAAGAACATTGTAGCTGTTTTTGTTGCCTGTGCCTTTAATGCAAATGAGCTAGTTCTCCCCACCCACCTGTCAGAGTGTATCTCCATCATTATTTGATGTATTTGTTGTAGTTTATTCAAGCCTTTCTACAACGATGAGTCACACACAATGTCGTTACAAAGTTCACACACACACATACACACAGTGCTGATTTAACTTTGCACTGTTTTTGCACGGCAAATGTGACAGCATGCACGTTAATATCCATTGCTGTATGTTAATACACAGCTGTCAATCAATTCAGTGCAACCGCACTCTTATGTCACATTGCATTGGGCCTCAAAATGGGAGGGATTTAGATCCTATTTTAATGTCAGGAAAAAAAAAGTGACTTTTTTTTTTGCTCAACCTGCGGCCTGTGTGAGTCCTAACGCCCCAGTAAAAGTGAAGGGGACACTATACTGTCAGTGGGCGCCGTCTTTCGCATGAGACGTTAAACTGAGGTCTTGACTCTCTGTGGTCATTAAAAATCCCATGGCACTTTTTGTAAAGTGTCCTGGCCAAAGTCCCTTAATCGGCATTTTCCCATCATGGCTTCCTAATCATCCCCATCCACTGAATTGTCTTTATCACTGTCTCTTCACTCCACCTATAGCTGGTGTGTGGTGAGAGCACTGGCGCCATTGTCCTGTGGCTGCCGTCGCATCATCCAAGTGGATGCTACACACTGGTGGTGGTGTGAAGAGACTCACACAATAAATGCGCTATATAAATACACATTACGTTACATTACATTACATTACATTACTGACCCAACCCAGGTTGGAATCTGTGACCTTCCTGCTGTGAGGCGACAACACTACATACTGTGCCACTGCATCGCCCTTTGTTTATATAACTTGTTATAATTTTGTTTTATTGGTTTAAAGATGGATTACAAGACTTAAAAGGATGGTAAATAGAAAATGTTGAATAAATATTGGAGTAACATTAAATGACTTTAGAAAAGTAATAATTTAAAAAAATTTATAATTTGGTCCCTATTATATGAGGTAAAAAAATAAAAAACAAATTGCAAGGTGTGATGAATCTTGAGGGACTGTAATAGTTTAAATGTATTCTCAACCAGAGGATTATTGTGTATGTGCTGGCATGGCTGAACACATGTCCATGGATGGGCTGACAGTAATGGGTTTGGTTCAGTTATGTCGTCACTTCAAAATGAATGGTGGAGTAAGCGGTTTGTGCAGAGCTGCTAGTGAAAAAATAATCTTCTCAGAGAAAAAGTAATCTCCCTGAGCAGGAGGAATGTGGGCTGATGTTACATAACATCTTGGCAATCTAAAAATTAAAAAAAAAAACAACAACATGGAGGCCACATGTGCTGCTTTATGTGTGCAATGTTTTTGTCTGTGGATAAAATCTGTTTAGTCCAAGTTGTCATAAATTTTCAGTGGTGTGAAAAAGTGTTTGCCCCTTCTGATTTCTTTTTTTTTTTTCATGTCGTCAAACTTTAATGTTTCAGATCATCAAACAAATTTAAATATTTGTCACAGCTAACTACCCAGATAGCAAAATGACATCATTTCAACCTAAAATCAACGTTTCTTTTGACATCGATTCAACATCGTTTTGCTCATCGGGGTAATGTTGAAACGACGTCAGGCACTTCATTCAAATCTAACCTGAAATCGACACAATTGGTTACTTACCCAACGTTGAATCGATGTTGATATTCAGTCGATCGAAACGACGTTATAGAATCCACACATTTTCAATATGTAATCAACCTAATTGGTTTGTCCACCTGACGTTGAAATGATGTTGATTTATAGTTGATTGGAACAACGTAGAATCCACACATTTTCAACATATAATCGACCTAATTGGTTTGTCTATCTGATGTTGAAATGATGTTGATTTATAATCGATTGGAACAACGTAGAATCCACACATTTTCAACATATAATCGACCTAATTGGTTTGTCTATCTAATGTTGAAATGATGTTGATTTATAATCGATTGGAACAACGTAGAATCCACACATTTTCAACATATAATCGACCTAATTGGTTTGTCTATCTAATGTTGAAATGATGTTGATTTATAATCGATTGGAACAACGTAGAATCCACACATATTCAACATATAATCGACCTAATTAGTTTGTCTATCTAATGTTGAAACGATGTTGATTTTAAGTCGATTGGAACAACATAGAATCCACACATATTCAACATAAAATCTATCTAAATGATTTAACGTTGAAATGAATGCTTAAACAACATTTTCAACATTAAACCAATCCATATGACCTAATCACCATTTGTTTTTACAAGAATAGCCTACATAATATAATTTATTCTGTATATATAACAAAACACACCACAATCTGTCATCATTTTTTATTGATACAAACACACAGCTGTGAATATCTGTTAAGAGCATGAATTCATTCAAACCTTCTACACAAACAAACAGAGAACATTTAAATTACTGACTAAAATAGTCAAAACCATTTACTCAAAGTAAAACTGTAGAATATTAAATACATTTGTCTATTTGTGTTCTATTTCAACATGTATTTTTCATTAGAGTAAAAAATGCATTTTATTTCAGATGTGCATTATAACAAAATTAACTATTAGGGTCAAAACACAGGTATAAATCACAATGTTTAAACTGTTTAAAGAACAACATTTATTTAATTAATTTAGAAAGATACAATCACAGAAACTAAAATTCAGATGCAACCATAGAAAAAATATTATTGCTGGATTAACAAGGTCAATAAATAAATAAATAAAAACAAATTATTTTAGGTTCTGTGAAACTATCGGCAAGCTATTCGTCTACAGTGCCACCATTTACTAGAATTCCATCCCGGATTTTCCAGAAATACGAAGTATTAGTGACCCAGACACTTGTCTGAGAACAAGCTTCAAATATTACAACAACCGGGAAGAATTGCAAGCTTGTTTATTAATTACAATTTTTTTTTTTTTCAAAATATCATTGTTTAATGACTAAATGCAATAAATAAAATACAGTGCTGCGACCAAAGAATGTAACGTATACTGAATAATCATATGCCATGCACATGATCCTATTATAACGATCACTGCGAACAATAAGCTAAGCATTCATTTTATATACAAACTGTAAATATAAAAACATTAAAATAATTTAAAGCAATGAAAATCTATATGTAAAAAAACAAAACTACTTTAAACTGCGTCTCGTCAGAGCTGAGCATACATTTTATTTCAGTAAAAAACGGTCCTCTTCATAATATTTCTATTTATTTCTTCTTTGTAATATGGTATGAATTTAAAAAATACGGACTTTCCTTTACGTCTCCTATTCAGTTTTTTTACTTCCTGCTCTCCATCTTAATTTCAATTTTAAATTCCACACCAGGCCAGTAAAAAAATCCTAAGTGTTGAGCCCTGTTGGGTAATTCTCCTTCTCATTAAAACTCAAATGTGCATTGTGTTGTGACAATTACTTAAGATTTTTGTAACAATAAAGATGCATTTAATACAACCATAAAAACGCTAAAAGATTGTCAGTACACTGTACTATAGGCACAACCAGTCGTTTGGTCTGTTTGTGTGAGAGAGGAAAAAAAAAAACATTTGCAACTTGTTAAAAAAAAAAAACTTTCTCAGACTTCAAATATACTGGTCACTAACAGAAACTTCAGTCATGGGTGCTGTTCTTTTGCTCCAGTAATACCTTCAGAGAACATAATAGTCAGTGATCCATACATAGGCAGAGAGATTAGTGTGGTGTAGGCAGAACTGGAATAGACGTCCGTCCAGGCACAGGTTACAGATCTTGATGTCTTCAACTGGAGATTTCAGAGAAACTGCCATTAAAAAAATTGTAAGAAAAAAAACATGTTACTCAGTAGGAAAATCTCACCAGGTACAGTATCTACTATTACAAAGTACAATTCCAAGGTAAATTTTCAGTTCAACCCACAGTATTGGTACCATAAAAATTGCCACAATTTTTGACTCCTCACGCATATTATTAAGTTAACATGGTATTTTGTGAGAAATTAAATGATCTTGGATTTCATTTTCTTGTGAAATTCTAAAAAGCTTAATGATATTAAATATTTTTCAAAATAAATGCATTTAAACATTTGTTTAGATACTTGTACAAGTAAACTGCAGTAACCTCAAGAGAAAAGCATGTAGACAAAATACATTTTAATAAACAGGAAAATAAAAAAATGCACACCAGAACATAGCACTACAATCAGAAAAAAAAAACAGACAAGCATGGTTTGTGAACAATTGAGGTAAAGTTGGTTTTATATTCGGATATTCAGACATTCTCCTCAATAATATAATGTCAGAAAAGTATTCTTTGCAAATTCTAAATAGGGAAATCATATTAGCAGCAAATGACTATCAAAGTACAACATTGTTTACAGTCAACTAAACAGTGTTTATGTTGTTTTGAAGTCATACTTGCATGCTAATTTCGATCGAATATTCAAAGTAACATGGTAAACAATATACAGACTTCTAAATGAACGAATGTGCGAATATAAAACCAACTTTACCTCTATAAGCTTTTCCCATTCAATGCTGTGGACCGTCTCTGGCGAAGAGTTCGTCACTAAATGTAGAAAAAAATAGAGCAACAAAACCGTAAACTGACAGCGATTCACTTCGCTAGCGTAATAACGTGTTAAAAAATCTCGTTTAACGTTAGCTCGATGATACGTAATGTTATTTGCGAAACGTTTCTCATAACTTAGCCTATACGTTAGCTAGAGCAACATTAACTTACATATGCGTTTTATGCTCATTCAGAATCGATTTAACAGATCATCTTATATTTTTACACAGGTTAAAAAGCATTGAAGTCATAAAGTGAAGTTAATCGTGTTGAAATCGAAAATTAAATAACCAAAACAGCTTTTCATTTACCTTAACGTTACCTTTATAGATCAGCTGCAGTTAATAGCCTGGGTACGCACAGGGCGACATGGGCTTACTAAAAAACGTATAGGAAGTGGTAAAGTGTTAATTTACACATCTAAAAGTTACATTTTGACATAAATTCTTGGGAAAACGACAAATAAAACATGTGAAACGTCGAATACAACGTGCTTACCTTACAGTTCCGTCCGCTGCCTTCGGTTTGTTAGTTGATTCAAATGATGAGCAGCACCTGCGCCTCACGCTGACTCGCGCAGAAGAACCGACTCCGAGTCCACCAATCAAGTTTCAACATCGAACCAGTGTTATGATTTCGACCAGATGCGTCGGGTAGCCTATATGTTGAAGAGTCAACTTCATTTCGACATCGAACCAATGTTATGATTTCGACCAGATGCGTCGGGTAGCCTATATGTTGAAGAGTCAACTTCATTTAGACATTGAATCAATGTTATGATTTCGACCAGATGCGTCGGGTAGCCTATGTTGAAGAGTCAACTTCATTTCGACATTGGATCAATGTTTTATTCTCGATGTAATAACCTTCCGACGTACCGACCAAATAAAGAACGTTGATTCAATGTCGAAATTTGATCGACGACTGATACTGACGCTTATAACCAATAATCGACATTGATTCAATGTCGGCTTGCTATCTGGGTAGTGTTTGGGAAATGTACTTTTAAAAGTAATGCATTACAACATTAAGTTTCGTCCCAAAAAAGTAACTAATACTTTTACTTAAAAGTAATTAATACTTGTTTTATAGAAAGTAATGCTTAATATTACTTTTGAGTTACATTTGCTTTACTTTTTCCTTACCTGGCTGAGGCTTGATCTCTACTCGTTAATATACACTGCTGTATAGGGCTGAAACAACGAATCGATTAAATAGATAAAAATCGATTACTAAAAGCATTGGCAATGAATTTCATAATCGATTTGTTGTGTTGCATGACACGGGGACGTTTGATTATTTGAAAATCACTTTAGTTCAGCGCAGAGCGGAGTGAACACGGTTTCTCTCGCGCACTGATACAGAGTTCAGCGCCTCATAGATAGGGATGAGGAGGAAGGGAGTTAAACAGCTGGGTAAACCACTAAAGAATCCTACTTTTGTCCCTGGTGCTGGTGTTTTTACTCGTTATCCAGCTTAACAAGCATGACAAGTTAGCGTTAGCTCGTTTACCCTTAGAGCGGCAACTGAAAAAATCTAACTTAGCTTTGACGTGTTGGCTGGCGCTGAGCCAGATAAAGACGTGTCATATTATCACAATTATGCAGCGTTTTTTGTTTTAAACATTTAAATACACACAAGTACTAGTAAAACAATACATTTAAAGTTTGTAAAACATTCAAGGAAGTCTAACAATCCATTCAATACATAATTTGCCGATATGTTTTATTCATGTCAGATACACATAGTGAAAGTAAGTTAACTATAAAGTTGAATCTATTCTTCTCTAAGTTCACCAACCACTTACTTGCATGCATTTTGGGAGTAAATTATGAATTTGCGTGCTGAATCCTACCTGTTCTACTTTTATGAATGAGGCAAAATGAGGCGACGCCCATCTCACTTTATAGATCACCATCACTTACACGTTTATGTGAATTGGAATATCAGGTAGTTGATGACATGATGAGCAAGCGTGTGAATATGTTGAACTAAAACTGAAAAAAAACTAAATAAAGGGGATACATCTGTCATACAGCGCTATTGTGGCTGCGGTGTGTCACGTGGCAAACATGACACGTCGCCATGGAAACATTAAGGGTGAATGTTCTGAAATTATGGTCGCCTAAAAAACTGACTCCTGGTTACAGAATGTTTTAAACTCATCAGTGAAAGGGTTAACAAGATAAAGCATCATTTAATTTTCTCATGCTATTTTTCTTGTCCGTTCTTGATTTAAGATTTTTTTAGATATTTGGACTGGAAACGAGATGTAATGACTAAGTAAGAAAAGCTTTTTTGCAGTGCAGCTATACATGACAACAGATTGAAAAATGAATGATGCAAAAACATGTCTTTAGTCTTGCAAATTGCAAAGTAACTATACCACCGCTGCTTTACTACTGTTATTAAGATTATTTTTCTTACCTCATTGGCAAATAATATAGCTTGTTTTAAGCAAACAATTACTTTATTTTGAGGTGTTTTTTTTCAGAAAATAAGACATTTCTTATGCTACTTCATGTGTCTAGTATGTATCTTGATTAAAAGAGCCCCTATTATGGCTTTTTGAAAATGGCCTTCCATGTGTAACACAGCTCTAAGTGAAGTGAAATATCCAGCTAAGGCTTAAATCTGAAAGTGGACAGTTTTTAAAACTATTGATTCATCTAAAAAAAAAAGAGTTGACTCATAGTGGTTTAAATGAATCGTCTTGATAACGAGTCTTTAGCCGTTTCGGCGTGACGTGAATATGAAACATAATTATTGCATGATCAAATTTAAACCTGCGGCCCCGCCCACTAACACAGCAGCAAAGACAAATAGATCCTGAAGTCATGAGTCATGAAGACGCTGTGCTTACCTGGATATTATTGGAAGTGTGAGGGAAAGGACTGGTTCAGCAATCTGCATGCTTATAATGAGCGATCTATCAGTACACAGCTCATGGATTAGTTTCTTCCTCCATCTTGGTGTATAATGGACAGACAATACACCAGGGGTGCGAGCAAAATAAGGACAGTTTATTAGGCACAGTCAAACAAAGGCAGTCTGCTGCACGCTGGGCTTCGGGCTTCGGGAAAAGCCCTGAGAACATATAACACTTCACGCAAGAGGTGCCACAGCAATGATTGCAAATAGAAATGATCTACATGTTTTGTTACTTGTAACTGCTTGTACTGTATCAGGTTAACTCTTTATATTTTCATATCGCATCTACTGCCACGCGTGCTGCTTTGTTTACGGATTTAAATGCAGTTGTGACCTCGTTCCACTGCATTTTGTCGTTGCTATGGCCACCGTCAGCTGTTCTTACACACGTGCTCTTGTAAAAGACATTTTTAATCTCAATGTGTCTTTCCTGGTAAAATAAAGGTTATATTAATAATAATAATAAAATGACTCTTTTAAACGGTGGACAAAACAGCATCGACTGTCAAAATAATTAACAATCAAATATTGGTAATTGAATTATTCAAATGTAAAGGTGTTTATTATCTTACATGATCTGAAGGATAATGAGATTGTCTGACTTGTATAGCCTTTAACTGTATTATCAACACAAGGAAGATACAATTGTAATAAATTATTTATTAACAAAAGAATAAACAAGGATAACTAAAATTACTAAATGTACAGTAAATGAAGTGCTTAGGAATTTTATTTATTTATTTATTTATTTGTTTGTTTATTTGGCAGGGACAGTGTACATTGATTAGCATTTCTGCAAATGCACCAATATTAGCCATAGGGCTGGACAATAATTCGATATCAATATATATCGCGATAGATTTTTTTCAATAACGATGATATGATTTTTGAACCCATTTCCGGTATTTCGATATAAATTTGCATATATATATATATATTTTATTATATACATAAGATCTTATACATTTTATCACTTGTCACTGAATGACTTTCAGTGCTCAGCCGTCAGAAAGAGCGTGATGTCACCTGCGTGATGACGTACATCACAGACACGCTGCCAGCGCTCAGCAGCACACAGTCTTTTACAGTCTATGGCACAGCAGTTGGTTAAGCTCCGTGACCGTTGCAGAAAGTTTTAGCTACAAAATGAGTGCACTGAATGCAGATGTGAATGAACAAGCTTCCACAAGTAAGAATGCAGACGAAATAGAGTAGTTGATATAAGAGAAGAAAGACTAATGCAGTGGGGTGGAAGTGGTTCGGCTTTTTAAGTTCCGATAAACTTATAGTTTCGGTGCTCTGCAAATTGTGCAAATTTATCGCGCGATAAAAAAAAAAAAAAGCCGTTAATCTATTCTCAAAGTTGGGTTGGGAGCTGGGTCTATTCTACGCAAGCTAATGAAAGCTATGATGACTTTCTCCTTGGTATTTTAGCGCGGATGTATACCTGGCCAGTGAGCCGTCTAAAGAGTGCCCTTCTGAATCAGATGAGCAGGATGCCTGACTCGGCAGTTTCACTTTAACTCATGAACATTTCCTTCATGCGCCGTGACAAACTGGGGTATTAGACTCAAATAATGTGTAAAGACTGGTGAGAGTGTTATGGAATTTAATAACGCACGCCAACTGGAAAGAAAAAAAACTTCCGCATTTCGCTGTGTGTGTGTGTGCGCGGTCCTTTACTGACAGCCGCCTGTGTGGATCTTGTCAGAAAATATGGAGAAAAGTCCTACATGGTGGTAATAGTTTGTCAGTAATGCCACTAATATCTGCATACTCCACGTCTTAATTCCATTTCTATCTAGTTCAGTTATGACTTGTCGCATTAAGGTAATCAAAAATCGCTGTAAGTAGACTCTTAATCAGAGTATTGTTTTAATCATATTAAAATCGTATTGAAGTATTGTTGCCCATGTAAACATACTCAATGCTTGACACCGTCAGGGCTCTGTGAACTTGGCTTTGCGAAGCAGCATTTTCTGTATGTACATACATCAAAATCAAGTATAAAATCGCTGTTTGGAGCTTATGTAGGCCTACAGTTCAACATTCATGTTTACCTGAATAAACAGTTAGTAAACACAAGTACATCTTATTGAACATAATTTATTTTCATCACCAATTATCATAGTAGAACAGTTTCTCAAGCAGTTTGGAAACAGGAGATGAGCCCCTGGTCTAATGCGCCACCTGGCTTGAGAAACCCGTTCTCAAAGACTTATTATTTTGGTAGCGCACATATTCTGACTGCCTTCGGCAGAATTCAAATGAGCCATTTAATCTAGATTAATTTCGAAATTAATCTAGATTAAAAAAATTAATTTATGCCCAATCTATATATATATAAATAAGCTAAGTCTGAGAGTTTTATTTATTTGATAGTTTATTTCACATTTATTGTTTGTAAAGGCTAAATACAAATAAAAAGTGAACATTAATTTATTTTTTTGTACTGTTTTTATTTTTTAAAAAACACAAAAATTATACAATCAATCAAGCATAGTTAAGAAGTACTAAAATAGACAGTTTTATAGAACACCAACATTATGTAATAGAGATAAGAATAGTTAAAACATATTTAAACAACAAATCATTAAGATGGCAGGCACAAGTGGTAACATAGGTTTATGCTAAGGAATGATGACACTATGATAGTTCTATAAACCAGATATTAAAATGTTTTTTGAACATATTGAAAGAGGTTTTTTCTCTGATCCTGCCAGGGACAGAGTTCCACTCCTGTGCAGCTGTAACTAAAAAGGCACCCTGACCAAAGGCACTTTTCTCCTCGGGCTGCCCCTCGTGTTGCTGTGTGTGTGGTGTTCCTTATGTTTACAAACTGACTGAGAGGTGGAGAAGACAGACTATAAATGATTTTATACATCAGACAAATGTTTGAGTACTTAATGACATTTTCCCAGCTTAACAGTTTATGTTTTTGTAAAATGGTACAATGATGATATCTTAGAGGCTTTTTATCCAGTATTTTAAATGTCTGTTTGTATAGTGACTCTATGGGCTTTAGTGTTGTTTTGTTAGCCTGTGACCAGGTTGTTAGACAGTAGGTTATATGTAAAAAAAGAAAATCATTGAGTGCATGAATATTTTAGCTGCCTGCAGTGATAAGCGTGACCTTATGAACCGGAAATTAGACATATTAAATTTGACACGGTTACAGACCTTTTTAATTTGCGATTTAAAAGTTGATTTTGAGTCAATTAGGACCCCAAACCATGACCTCAGACACGTAGACATCTGTTAGATTTTTTGCTATATATGTTTCTTTTTGAAAAGTACGTTTAAACTGCTTGTTTACATTGAGTTTTAAACAGTCGTAAGGAATCAGCTCTTTGGTTTAAATCACATTTAAACTCTGGGGATTTGAATCTAAATATTCGAACATGATTTACATAGAATTATTTAAAGCTTACACTTAACCTAGTCATTTGTCCAGCAAATAGAATGGTCAGTGTAAAGCAATCCTGTATTATATTATTTTGTGGTTAACAATAACAATATAAAAACAGTATCTAATTATTTAATAAGCAAGGTAACAGTATCTGAAGCTGAGACATTAACTGATAAAGCACAGAACACACCAACACGGATCTTAACAATGAAACACAAGTTTATTGCTACTTTACAACACAACATACTAATCTACCTAAAACAAACAAACGCACATACATACACACAAGGGGAGAGTTATAAGTTCTTAGCATTGCAACCTGAGAGAAACCATAAAAGCAGAGAATTTCGCTATTCTTTACTACTTAAATATAATTCACACCAGTTCAGCAATGGATAGAAACATTGTTTGTGTTACTTGCGATTCTGTTGGAATTTTGGTTTCCTCGAATGGTCCAAGCGAGATCCCGGCGGAGCTGATTGGTCAGCGTAGCAACTTCAGTGACGTGCTGGAATTCTCTCGTCGGTGGAGAGGGGTTTCCTTCAGCCTCCAGTCCAGGCCAGTGAAAGCGGTCGCGGATGCGTTGCATGGTATTTTTCGCTCCCAAGTGCCCAGCCATCGGATGGGAGTATGCCAGCTCCATTATCGTCTCCATCTTGGTCTTTGGGACAATCAGCAGCAGTTTTTCCTCCCCTCGCCACTGTCTGATACAATAGAGTAGAGCTTTTCTGACCACGAAATATGGGAGAGGTTGAGGCCCTGGAAGACATACTTCTCCATCTATTTCACGGACTTGCATCCAGCAGTGTTTCATTCTGTCATCTTCCTGTTGCTCCTTTCTAAACTCTCCCCCTGTGGTTATTCTCTGGAATAGATGAAAGAAAGGGTTAGGGTCAGAATGTGCGCACTCACCCTCTTGCTCACTGTCTGTGGCTAGCATGACGGTTGGACGGCCCCCTTGTCTCTGTAGACGACTCCGTCTTCTTCGTCGCAGTTCCGCTGGCTGCATTGTGGCGGTAAGAAGCTATTGGAATCCCAGACAGTCCCTCCCCAACAGGATTGGTACAGGTAGGTCTTGGAAGATTACCACTTCTATCGGTCTGGTGTCCAGACCAGCTGTCACTGTTGCTCGGCGTGTAATGTTTGATCGGTAATGTTGCCTTCGAGTCTATTCGGGGAGGGACAATGTGTGGCTGTACCAGCGTGATGGCGGATCCTGAGTCCAACACAGCCAACAGCTCCTTTCCTCCCACCTTCACCATGCGTTGTGGAGCTCCCGGTGATATTGTGTGGTACGGTGCACAATGCAGCCAGCCATCCTTGCACGAGCCCCTGGTGACTGTGGTTCTGTAGGCATGGGCTTGTCAACATGGGGGGGGAAGCGTCGGCCTGCTCATCGGACGTGAGGTGCCCTCCGTGGGTACCCTCCGGGGGTTTGCAGCTGCTCGCTCTCCCATATCACGTGCAAACGAAGCTTCTGCCAGCTCGATTGCTTCACTTAGTTCAGCCAGACTGGTAGGATTTCTCATGCTTACGTGGCATCGCAGTTTTCTTGGCAGTGCTCGAAGCAGGTGGTCGATTACCACTTGCTCAGCAACCTGGGAGGCGGTGGTGTTTCCCAATAGCAACCAGAGTTGTGCCAATCTGGATAGCTGTGTGGCTTGTACACGTGCGGGGGACCTGTTCATCATACGACCATTGCCAGATCTGCTGGGCTGCGTTGATGGAAGAAATCCCAATTCTCGCTAATGTTTCTCCTTTTAATATTTCATAATCTTCATTTTGCTGGATTTTAGTGAGTAATAGAATAATAGAATTTTGTCTTCCGTGAGCTTCCCGTGGTTCCAGTGCAGCGGTGCTTCCTTTGAGCTGTAGGTGAGTTGATCCTTTTTCCCTGTTGTGCTTGTGTAATACGCCGATCACCTGTCTCAAGCAGTCTGTGGACTCTAAAAAGAAAGAAAAGAAAGAGAGAGTTGTGGTTAGCGGATAGGCTGTGGCATTCTTAAAGAGTTTGCGTGAACGAGTTTCAGGTGCAGGCGATTGGCGTAATTGCGTCCAGGTGGCGTAAGTTCTCCTTTCCCAGGATGACGCTGATTATCCATTGGGCGGCCCGCCACACTAAGCATTCATATATAAACATTAATAAGCAAAGTTTCATACAGTGAAGTATCTCAAACAGTGTATATTAAATATATACATGATTATTTGAATCTAAAGGTATATGAAGTTAAATATTTCATTTTGTGTCCACTTTGTGAGATGGAAATATTGTAATCCATATCTCTCTCTGTGTCTGAGGGCGTGCTCACACTAGGCACAGTTGCCTTAAACCATGCCGAATCGTGATTGTACCCCCTACCCTCTCCCCCAACATTCTGCACACACATTGCCGTTTGCCTTCTGAACCTGAGCACGCTTCGATGATGCGACTGTTCAGTTTAACAGGAAAAGAAGTGCTTTCGCTCCGTACAGTGGCGATTGCTTTAGTTCTGTCATTTTAGTCAATTGGGATGCAGTGACACACAGTCAAAAAATTTTCTAAACAGATCCACCACTTTTGATGCTCATAAATGATCATTATCAAGTCCACATGCTGCACGTATTAGGAGGTTTGCTAAAGGTGCGGTGAGGGGTTCGCGTCTTCACGTTCATTGAACAGTAAAAATGATTAACAAATCCATAAAAAACAGTCCCTTAAAAGTGGCGTCGGGTCTTCAGTTTCGAGCTTAGGAGCGCTTTGCACTCACACCACAAGCGTACTGCACCAAAGCCCAACCGAACCGCGCTCTGGCACACCTCTTCTAACCCTTCTCAAACAAACCGGGTAAACGTGCTTGGGCGCAGTTCAGATAGCATAGTGTAAGTGCATGACCGGAACTTGTAGTCCAAATACAAGCAGATTTGTAGTCCTTTAGCGATCTGCACAGGCTGGATCACTGGTGACCGTGACAACTCCAAAGTACATAAACAAATTTGATATTTTGAATGAGAAAGAGAAAAAAGAGAACTCACGGGCAGCATTATTGATAAGAAATATTTTGCTTTTCTGTAAATTCAATTTATAGTCAGATTGCCTGCCAAACATATCAAATGTTTTGAAGATGTAAAGTAGAGATTTAGATGGATCAGAAACATATTACCAGTTGTCTGCATATAAAGATACTTTATGCCACTGATCATCAACTGGTGGCCTGTGGGCCGAATCCGGCCCGCTAATCCGTTCAATCCGGCCCACGACTGGATTCCAAAATTGTGAGGATCTAAAGAAAATAGTGGTCCACACTAGTGCTCTGCAATTAATCGAAATCAAATCGCGATTTGGAACGTTGCGATTAGCTAATCACAAGAGGATGCGATATGACATATATATTATTTAACGTCCCCCGCTCAGAGCAAATGCATGACTGCCGTCTGTGTGTGACAGTCATCTGTGTGTGACAGCCTTACTAGCCAATCGAGTGAGCACACTTTTGAACTGGCCAATCAGAATGGCGCAACCAAACTATGCGGAACGCCCACAATAACAAACAGGAAAGCGCGAACGGCTACATGAGGAGTGTCTTGCTAAAAAGCAGGGGCGTAGAAGGGGACCAGAGGGGGACTAACTATTGAAATGTCCCCACCAATAATTTAATTCACTTTTTGATGGCGGCAGCAAAAAAGGACATAAAGAGCTTTTTTCAACGAAAAGTGTAAGTCACATAAACTCAAGTTTGCTACTGAATTAGTCCATCATGATAATCATGGCGTTAATGCTCGTGTTTTCCCCGCTTTAACGCATAATAAACAGCTAAATACAAAAGTATATGATCCCTGCCTGCCAGTTCCCCTGATCTCTCCGAGTAGCATGTGCAATTTTGGTTGAAACATTTTGTCAAAAAAAACTACAGCCTGTGCTCCATCTTTTATTAATACTCATAAGACATGTTTAATTTGCACTTCGGCTAAAATAAACGGAAGTCTTTATTAAACTTTCTCTTTAGCAGTTAATAAACTTTCGCCTGATTTTCTATTTAATTATGAGGTATAAATATTACATTTTACTGACATTTTAAGAACAAATTTTTGCTGCATTACCTTTTCAGATGGTTATCATAAACACACTTTTTGATGTACCAAAATATATTTTAAACCATTTTGTCAAATTGCTATCACACTTTTTTACTATTTTAACTGTTTATTTTCAAATGTGCATTTTAACTGTAAGTTTAATATTACAGTTTTTAAAAAATAATGAAAATTTATAAAAAGCAAATATGAAAATATACTTTTAATATACAAATTTATTATCTTTCATCACACACACACACACACACACACACACACACACAAATATATAAGTACAATTTCAGAGAAGTTTGCTAATATAAGTTAGATTATTGAATTATTGACTTCAAAATTAAATCACAAATCAAATTGAAATCGCAATATCTGTCAAAAAAAAATTCTGTCAACTAAAAATAACAACAACTGTGTCTCTTGTCAGAATAACCACCATTTATGACTATATTTAGGCTACACTTGGAAATGAGGACAGACTCAGACAGACTATGCAGCGTTAAGCATTTATTGTTTCAAACAGATGTTCTCAGATTTTTATTTGATTTTCTTCTTGGGGGTTCGGCCCCCAAGGAGACTGTCTGGTAAAACTCTGGCCCTCCGACAAATATAGTGGATGACCCTTGCTATATGCTCTTGTCCTCCTCTGATTATACAAGCTATATTTACATTTTGATGCAAAGCAATGGCCAAAGGCTCTATTAATCTGAAAATACACGAAAGAAACGTTATTGATACGAACAGACCCTTCTTCGCATCAAGTGAGATTAAGACTTCAGGTACAGATGAATGCATAGGAAGGTAAATAATGTTAAATGATCACCTGACATTAAAGGCAAGGCAGGGCAAGTTTATTTATATAGCACATTTTATACACAATTCAAAGTGCTTTACATAAACAGGAATAAAAGAAACAAGTATAAGAAAATAAAAACAACAAAGAAATTATTAAAAACAGAATATCCTGAAGTTAAACTGAAATTGGTGATCTAAAAGCCTATGTGCCTTCTCTCCATATTTATAATAAGCATGTCTTGATTTTATTACCATCTTCTCTGTTGTACTATAAGAAAGTGTGTCAAAATTTTTTTTAAGAGGAGATATTCTTTAAGTATGTTTGGAAAAGGGCTATTTACATATTGATTTTCCAACTGGGAGTTTTTCATAGACTCCAGTGATTGTTTAAACATTTCAGCAGAAAGTGACTCTGCCTCATGAGTACCTTGTGAGTCAGCTGAGCAATGGCACCTCGTTTGTTGCTCGAAGCAGCCATTCTACACACAATGTCCACACATTTAGTGTCTGTCTGTATGTATGTATAAGCCTTATTACAGCAAAAAAAAACTTAAAGTGAACTTCTAGGTCTGATTATTGCTTAAATGAAAATTCACCTGAGAGGAGTTCACTATAAACATGTCTGCATCATGTTCGTCCCTCTTGAACATAAAATAGAGAGTATGTGATTAATGCAATTAATGTGATCCATTCTTATAACATACAGTCTAAATTTGATGGTCACTTAAAATTGGAATTAAATTCTGAGATAAAACAAATATAAATAAATTCTATGACCCTAAATCAGAAAAAAAGTTGGGACAGTATGGAAAATGCAAATTAAAAAAAAAGAAGTAATGATTTCCAAATTTACTTTAACTTGGATTTTAATAAAGATAATATAAACACTAATTATTTAATGTTTTGTCTGGTCAACTTAATTTCATTTGTAAATATACATCATTTCCTGTCATTCAGACCTGCAACGCATTCCAAAAAAAGTTGGGACAGGAGCAATTTAGGGCTAGTAATCAGGTAAATTAGTTAAATAATGATATGATTTGAAACAGGTGATGTCAACAGGTTATTGTAATTATGATTTGGTACAAAAGCAGCATCCAAAAAAGGTCTAGTCCTTTAGGAGAAAAGATGGGCCAAGCATCACCAGTTTTTTAAAGCTGCATAATGAATGATGAGGCTGAGATGAGGCAGAGGTGGGCCTGGGCGGTGGAGCAGAGGCACATGATTATACAAATCAGAACATGACACAACACAACTGAACACATGGTGGGAAACAAGCATGCTGGCAATGTGATTACTGACTAAATGATTCAGTAAAAGCTCTACTATAAAAACATTACAGGAAGCAGCACAATCATGAGAAGATTGATGACACCAGAAAGACAAAAAGCACAGTGTGACAGATAAGCAAATACATATAAATGTGGATATAAGTACATTCACTGATGCTCAAGTTGATTCGAAGTTCCTGGATGAGCCTATGCTATTTAAAGGTTGTTATCTCAGAATAACATACCTTGAAATGTGTAACTGACCAATAAAGTATTCAGACAGCTGTGTAATAAGATGGAATAATTATCAGTGTGGTACTCACTACCCACTATTCCTGAGTAGGCTAATTTTTAAACATACTTTAAGTTGTATTTACATCAAGAACTTTTATTCTACTACCTGCACTATATTTTTTGGAACTTGATTATGCTTGAGTATATTTGTTCAGTACCAGTGTTTTTTTTTTTTTTTTACCACTGCCGAATCCTCTTTTCCTTCTCTGTTGTAGTACTTGCATGAGAATGGAGTTGTTCACAGAGACCTCAAACCCAGAAAATCTTCTCTATGCTGATTTGTCAATAGATGCACCACTTAAGATAGGTAACGACCTCTATACTTAAAATTTAATGAGTAAAATTTTAATATAGGAAAAAAAGATAGAACAGATAACTGTTTCAGTAATAAATGTGTTTGTGTTTTTATGTCTACAGCTGACTTTGGCCTTTCCAAAATAATTGATGAGCAAGTGACAATGAAGACTGTATGTGGAACTCCTGGCTACTGTGGTGAGTGTGAATTTAAGACAAGACATTATTTTTTAAAGATGGTTTAAGCAACTACTATGCATATTCTTATTTCATACATATCTCTAAGATAAAATACCTTTAATCCACAATCGTGCACATTTCATTAAATACTCTTGGTCAAGTCTTTTGCAATACGTTGCCTCTATTTTTTCATGTCTACTTAGCTCCTGAAATTCTCAGAGGAAATGCTTATGGTCCTGAGGTTGACATGTGGTCTGTGGGAGTCATCCTTTATATTTGTGAGTAATACATTTGCTGTTATGTTTATTCATTTTGTAGAAAACCATGATCATTATTTCCATAAAGAATTTTTATTCACTAACGTGTTGAATTAGTGAGAGTAATTTCTGTTGCAAAAAACTTTCTCGTTAGATAAGCACTGTTTTTTTGAACTTTCTGTTTGTCAAAGAAATGTACAAAACTGTTTTCAATATTAATAATAAATCTTTCTTTAGCAGCACATCAGCATATGTTAAATTCAGCTTGGCCATCACCAGACTAATTTACATTTTAAGATATCTTCCCTAGTGAATATGTATGTACTTTTTTTGTGGCATGCTACAGTATATATTGGTATACTTCAAGTCTGCTAAATTGGAACAACAAATGTTTTACTTGATGCAGTTTAGTTGTCTGAAAGTGCTGGGACCCAACTAAAGTTGTGTTAAGTATATGAATGAAATTCTTACATGAAAGCACTTTACATAAACACCTTAATTATAATATTGTCTATTAAGGCCAAAAAAACAGATTACAGATGCCCATGTAAACGTAGTCAGTAGTGTCTTAGAAGTGAAAGATCCAAAATGGCATCCTGCTGATTTGATTCAGAAGGGCACTTTTTTGTCAGACAGCTCACCGGTCAGGTATTCATCCGCTCTAAAATATCAAGGTGAAAGTCATCATAGTTTGCGTAGGAACAGACCCACCTCCCAACCCAACTTTGAGAATAGATTAACGGCGATATTTTTTTTTATAGCCGCGATAAGAGTCTTGCGTTAACGCAGCACATTAATGGCGATAACAGCCCACTACTACTAATTAGATTTGTTTTCTTTCATATGTGTATTTATTTGGTTGTTATCAACATCTGTTGAAAATTTCAGATCATACAGCACCTTTAGAAATTTGTTTTCTGAGAAAAATGGTGATATGTTGAATACTTATTTTCCCCTCTGTATATGCTATTTGGTTGCTGTGTTTACCTAACATGTAATTTATACTTTCATTTTCCTAGAGATGTCCTTCATTGTTGAAATTAAAAATAACTTTTTAAGGTAAAAGATTATTAGTATTACTGTATTACTGTAAACAAAGATGAAAATCACTCTTGGATGTCCTACAATAAGTAACACAACACTATTGATGCCAATATAATAAAAATATTACAATAATTATCCATCACTCTAGATCATTCAAACAAGATGGGAAAACAAACTAGATTTAAGCAGGTTGCTTGTGGATGAAAAATGTTATACATACAATAAAGATAACAAATTAATGGTAACTTTTTAAAAGTTAAATAATACTTTAAACTAAGATTAATTAAACCTGCAATTTCTTTTCTTTCTTCAAGTTGTTGCACTTGTAATGTCAGTCACATGATAACGTAAACATGGCGGATGATGTAGTTCGCATTCATACTTAAGGAGATTTGGCTGTTGAATGCCTACTCTTTTAGTGCTTATTAAGTAATTACATTTTGAAAATGATACCTACTCATTAAGTATGTGGTTTCGACTATACATACACTATACAGCTGTAGTGATTGAGTGGTTATGAATCGCAAAACGATTTATGTCTTAATTTACATGATGAATAGTTCAAAAGATGCTATAAAAAAATAAGAAGCGTACCATTCCTTTTTGTGGTAATCTGGACCACAAATAGTTGAAACAAATCCTTCTTCTAATCAGTTTCTTTGCTCATCCTGTCTAGTGGACATGATAATACATGCTGATACTGAACACAGTAATACGTGCCTGTCAATCAATATTGGTGTGTGGGGATAACTGAATTGCTATGTATATTGGAGCAGAGGAGGAATCCAAAGGCAACAGATAGGTCTTTAAGTCCACAAGAAGTAATCGGGTGACCGATATGAGTAGCAGGTAAGATTGAGATAAGATACTGAGAGGTGGGGAGCGTAATTATACAGTTCAAGTCAGAATTATTAGCCCCCCTGAATTATTAGCCCCCTATTAATTTTTTTCCTGAATTTCAGTTAAACGGAGAGAAGATTTTTTCAACACATTTCTAAACATAATAGTTTTAATAACTCATTTCTAATAACTGATTTATTTTATAATAATAATAATATTTACTAGATATTTTTCAAGACACTTCTATACAGCTTAAAGTGATATTTAAAGCCTTAACTAGGTTAATTAGGTTAACTAGGCAGGTTAGGGTAATTAGGCAAGTTATTGTATAACGATGGTTTGTTCTGTAGACTATAGAAAAAATATATAGCTTAAAGGGGCTAATAATTTTGACCATAAAATGGTTTTTAAAAAATTTAAAACTGCTTTTATTCTAGCCAAAATAAAACAAATAAGACTTTCTCCAGAGGAAAAAAATATTATCAGACATACTGTGAAATTTTCCTTGCTCTGTTAAACATCATTTGGGAAATATTTTAAAAAGAAATCAAAATTCAATGAGGGGCTAATAATTCTGACTTCAACTGTATGCAGTTCTGGTAGTGAGCAGGTTGGTGTATTTAGAATGCTGGTGACTGGACTGGTGCACTGGGTTCTGAGGGGGGCGTGGTGGTGGGTTCATGATAGTACCCCCACGGAGATCTCCTGATGCCCTTGACCGATGACAAGGATGGCCTTGACTTCTGGAAGCAGGTCAATCCAGATGACTCTGGTGGTATTCAGTCAGCAGGGTAGGATCAAAGATGACATTACAGGATACCCACAATCTTTTTTTTCTGGACCGTCCCTTTCCCAGTCCACCAAGTACTGGAGTTGGTTACCTAGTCGTTGAGTATCCAGAATCTCTTTTACTTTGTATATTCCCGGAGGTCAATTTTGGAGGTAGAGGCATTTTTGGTTCTGTGAGGAAGGAAAAACAGGGTCAGTGAAGGGCTTAATTAGCGATACACGAAAGGAGGGTGAAATCCGGTAGTTGGCGGGAAGTTGGAGCTTATAGGTCACATCATTTATCTGCCTTATAATGGGGAAATGGTGCAATATATAGGGGACTGAGCTTTTTGGAGGGGAGGCGAAAAACAGATGTCACCAAACGCAGTCACCCAGATGGTAAGTAGGATTGTCACAGTGATAGATGTCTGCCTGGTCCTTATGTCTTCAAACTGTACGCTGCAGATGGACATGGGCTGCGTCCCAGACTCTCTTACTCTCCTTGAACCACTCATCGATAGCAAGAAGCTCCATTCGTTCTCCAAACCAGGGGAACAAAAGTGGTTGTCTGCCTAAAGCATATTGAAAAGGGGTTAGTCCTTTTAGAAAAGCATCCTGACAGAGCGAGTTTAGAACAGATTTTTGCTCCATTTATCCTGCTGTGCATGGCAGTAGGTGCAAAAATAATGTCCAATCTCTTGAATTTTCTGCTCAGTCTGGCTATTAGACTGTGAATGGTACCCAAAGGACAAGCTTACGGTGACACCTAACAGTTAGAAAAAGGCTTTCTATACCCACAAGGTGAACTGAGGTTCTCGGACTGACATGATGTCTCCAGGGAGGCCAAAGTGTCGAAAGACATTGTGAAATAAGGCGTCGGCAATTTCCATGGCAGAAGGTAAGCCCTTTAACAGTATCAGCTTGCAAGACTTTAGGGATATATCTACAGTGACAAGACTAGTGAAACCACTGGAATTAGGTAAATCGGTAGCAAAAAATCAATACCTATGTGGGTTCGGGGACTTTGGGGTTTGGGTAATGGCATCAAATTGCCCTCTGGCAGCCTTCTAGATGTAGTTGTAATGGCGCAGATAGAGCATACTTTGATGTATTGTGCAACATCCTAGTTGCATGTTTGGCCACCAATATCTGCCTTGGAGAAGTGAGAGAGTTTGCTGACTACCTGGATGCCCTGATCCCAGAAACGTATGAACAGAATCCAGTAGTTGAGAAGGTAGAGGAGTGGATGAGTAGATATTGTCAACCGGACACTCCAGCGCAGCAGGTTCCTCCTGGGTAATGAGTTCAATCTCTTTATCTAAATCCTGTTGGATAAGGTCAACGAAGACAGCTAGAGATTCCTCATATACATGATATGGAAAATGGATAGTAGTGTTCTTGTGACCTGGCCAATAGGAATGTTTAAAGTGGAATCTTGTGAAGAACAATGCTCATCGGGCTTGTTATGCATTAAGTCTTCTCACTTCTTTGAGGTGTTGCAGGTTTTTGTGATCTGTGATTACTTCTAAAGGATGTTTTGCCCCCTTGAACCAGTGTGTCCATTACTCCAATGCTAGTTTTATGGCTATCAACTCTGTTACACACATTATTCTGCTCTTCCAGGGACACTTCTTGGACAACAGTTGAAGCATCTACCGCCACAATGAACGGGTTTTCAGGATCCAGATGAGTTATGGAAGGGGCTGAATAAAAGGATTCCTTGATGTGACAGAAGGCTGAATTTACAGGATGCACCTTTGAGGAGCAATGTCAGCGGAGTGGTGTACTGATAAATAAAATGATGGTAAAAGTTAGCAAATCCAAAGAACTGTTGTAGTTGTTTCACAGTATTGGGTTCCAGTTCCAGACTGCTTCCACATTTTGTGGATCCATAACGACAACCTGTGGCATGATGATGTACCCTAGGAACGGAATAAGGAATAATTGATTCTCACTGAGATGTTGAAGAACTTGGCTGTTTATGTTGTTTATAAGTCTGAAGATTGGGGGAATAGATGATTGTCATCAATGTGTACAATCACAAACCTGTGGAGCAGATTTCTAAAGATCTCATTCATGAAATTCTGAAACACTGAGAAACTTACGGATAATCCATAAAGCATTACTTGTGGTGACCAGCAGGAGTCACAAAAGCAGTTTTCCATTTGTCACCTTTTCAAATTGATATTATAGACGTTCCTTAGGGCAAGTTTGGAATAATTTTTTGCATCTGCTTTAGTGCTGACGGGACCAATGGCAAGGTATAGGCAAACTTAATTGTTTGTGAGTTGAGATGTCTGTAATATATAAGCCTTCTGTCTTCCTTGAACACAAAAAAGAAACTGGAATCTGTGGGAGATGTAGATGGTCGAACAAATCTGTGTGAGAGGGCTTTATCAATGTATTCCTCCATGGCTTTGGTCTCTGGCTTTGATAAAGGGTAGACGTGTTCTTTGAGCAAAGCGGCACCAGGTAGCAGATTTATCGTGCAGTTCCATAACCAATGAGGAGGTAGTTGGGTGGATACAGATTTGCTGAACACATCTTTGAATGATCTGTAAATTGCAGGAATGTCTGTGGGTTCTGAAACATGAGGTCTTTCAACTGAGGTAGATCCTACAAATGCTTGATTCAGGTGAATGGTTAATACAATGTCAGAAACAGTACTTCAATTTTGAATTTCACTCATCTCCCAGTTGATCATAGGTTGATACTTAGCTCTCCAAGGGCATCCTAAAAGGATGTCCACAGTAGCTGCCTCAAGCACCAACAGCGAAATTTCCTTCACATGATCCTTAGCGAGTCAAAGTTTCAATGGAGAAGTACGTTTGTTGATTTGCCCTCTTTTGAGTGCTGTATGTTTTGGGGTTGGGAAGTGGCTGGATTTGGAGTGCTTTGATGAGGTTGGATGTAATGAAGTTGCAAGAAGATCAATCAGGAGTCAATCAGGGTGTGTAACGGAACAGATCGTTGTGACAATATTAGAGTACCAGAATTGTAAGAAATATTCATTAATGGAGTTTATTTGAATAGAACTCGCCATTGAAGATGCAGGATGAACCGGACATGTGCTGATGACATGACCAGGACCACCTTAATCTATTTCCATGGGTTCAGATTAAGCATTTTTTGATCTAGGTGAGGTGTCGGTGTTTAAAGTGTTTGTTGGTAATGCATGAAGGTGTTGATATATTGTTGCTGCTTTCTGCACTAAACTCTGCAGTCCCCCTGTGTTTTCATAGATGACCATCTGCTGCTGTATCTGCAAGTTTAGCCACAGTCGATAAACTGACAGTAGTGCCATCTTATTTCATCCACTATAGGTCGCTATAGTATGTAACTGAAGATTGTACTGGTGAGTGGACTGGTCAGCTTGCTGTAGTCGAAAGAGTTCCTCCTGCACAGACAACAAGGAAGTTTACACTAGCAGTCAAAAGTTGGGGTCAGTATTTTTATATTAATAATGGTAATAGTAATAAAAGCAATAATGACTATAGTAATCATTTCATTTGAAACTACATACAAAAAGTAATAAGTAAATATTTAATAAACAGTATTTAACAATTTAACTTTTATAAAAGTTATAAATAAATGCCGCCTTGAAAAACGGAATAATTTTCTTTAAATAAAACATTAAAAAAACCTGACCCCAATCTTTTGACTGTAGTGTATGTACCAAACACAGATCAAAAATAAGTGACAAAGCGATCCAGAGACTGCAAATGTGGATTAGTGGGACTCACACCGGATTGTAATACTCCACACAGAAATAATAAAAGCAATCTTTACACTTTCTATAAAGAATTGTTGAGGGAGCATTTTGAAATACAACGAACATTGTAATCCATTGCATTCTGACACTTCACCAGAAATGGAGCTAGTTTGGCCATGCAACCATGCGAGGCAGACAGAGATGATGTGACCGCAGGATTATACAATGCAGATTGTAACAGGCGAGTGAGTTCTTGCCGCGTGTGCCTCATGCCTCCTTTGGAGCTTTAGAGTGATGATCCCAGCTTATTGATCACCCCCTTGGGGCCAGCTGCGGTACAGGTCATAAACCCCACCTCCTCCATGTTAATGAATGAAGTCCAAATAAATAAATAAAAATTACATTTACAATAAAGTTTCCTGAAAGATCATTTTGGTTATTTAAGGCACTTGTTATCACACTGATATAGGTTTATACAGTATGTTCGCTTTTGTGAAGAGTATGTTTTTAGCCAGTAATTTAATGCTATAAAAATGGGGTGTGTCATTATGATTGACAGTTGTGACTGACAGCTTCTCTAAGCAGACCGTCGGAGCTTCGGGAGAAGAATGAAGTATCAACGTGGCGATTTCTGTCATTTTGCCACAACAAATGAGTTGTTCAGCAGTAAACTACTATTTGACCTACAGGATCAGATGGATCACAATTTGTGTGTTAAAGTGTGGGCTTTATCTTAGTTGTGATCGTTATCTAGCAGTTACTAGTTATTTTAATGGGTATGAAATATTAATTAAGAAGGCAAAACTAATGTTAGCCTATGTCCACATCGATCACCTGTAATGTTAGTTTAATTTGATTTAAAGGACATCTCTGAATTGATAAAGATTATTTCATAGTGCAGAAATGGGATCTGTAAATCAATACTCCAAATATTTTGTTATTTGGGGTTGTATAAAAGCTACACCACTATAACTTTTGTATCATAAATTGTTTCTTTGAGTGCATTTGAAGAAATCATGTAATAAGTACAATTATGGCATATTTTTATTTAGTACATCACGTATTTTTACATTTAGTACATAAATATAGCATTGGTGACCAGAAGAGACTTACAAATCTTCGTGATTGTTTTAGAAATGCTTTTGTTTTGCTGGTTGAATGTCCCTTCACATTTCAATAGTAATGATTAATGTAAATGATCTATATATATATATATATATATATATATATATATATATATATATATATATATATTATATATATATATATATATATATATATATATATACATAGAGTATATGTACAGTATATGTACAGTATATATATGGGCGATGCAGTGGCGCAGTAGGTAGTGCTGTCACCTCACAGCAAGAAGGTCGCTGGTTCGAGCCAGTTGCCGTTTCTGTGTGGAGTTTGAATGTTCTCCCTGCGTTCGCGTGGGTTTCCTCCGGGTGCTTGGGTTTCCCCCACAGTCTAAAGACATGCGGTACAGGTGAATTGGGTAGGCTAAAATTGTTCGTAGTGAATGAGTGTGTATGGATGTTTCCCAGAGATGGGTTGCAGCTGGAAGGGCATCCGCTGCGTAAAACATATGCTGGATAAGTTGGCAGTTCATTCCGCTGTGGCGACTCCAGATTAATAAAGGGACTTAGCCGAAAGAAAATGAATGAATGAATATTATATATATATATTGTCACCCCGGCTCGGTCCCAGCCATTCCCCTCGCTGACCGGCAGAGGTCACTATAACCAGCTTTCTAGAACTCCATTACCCAGAATTCCCCGTATCTGGCACTGATTACCTTGCACCTGATCGCAATACACACAAACACATTTAAGCAGCTCTCACACACCTCTCAGTGCGAAGTCTTGTTTTGCCTAGCATACATCTCTGAGCGTTTATCCTGTACTCTGATTGTCTTCTCGTTACCAACCCGGACTGTTTATCGACCTTGCTTCATCTTGCCGCCTGCCCAGATCTCAGCCTGTCCTTTGTTATTGATCCTTCGCTGCCATCCCCGACATCTGCCTGTACTTCGATGCTGAACGTCTGCTACCACCCCTTGACCACTTTTGCTCTTCCTTTGCACTTGAGTATCACGAACTTTGCTATCTACTTGTTGTTTGTCAGTTGTTTAATAAACGTACTGCATATGGATCCCTCCTAGTTAGATCGTTCATTACAGAAGACTTCGCCAAACCCGGATCCCGCAGCCATGCAACAAGTGACCACAGAACTGACAGCACAAGCCCAAGTCCTCTCGGTACATCAACAACAACTCGCACATCTTACCCACTTAACGGATGAATTGGTGAAAGCACTGCAGAGAATGAATGTCACTCCACCTCCACAAATAGAAAATCCTCCGGTCGTCGATGTTTCCAATGAAAACCCTGTTACTCTACAAAACCCACGCCTGGCCTTCCCTGACAAATTTAATGGTAATCCAGCTAAGTGTAAAGGGTTTCTACTCCAATGCCAACTCTTCGTCACTCAACAGCCCCACATGTATTCCACAGAAAAGGGTAAGATCGCATTTGTTTGCTCATTGCTTACTGAAAAGGCACTAGACTGGGCCACTGCCATCTGGAATCCAATTACTCCTGCTTTTTCAACCTTTGAAAGTTTTCTGCAGAAATTTCGTACTGTTTTTGAACATCCGGAAGGTGGTCGGAACGCAGGGGAGGAATTGTTGACAGTGCAACAGGGTAGTCAAACTGCCTCCGAGTTCGCTCTTCACTTCCGGACCCTAGCCGCTCAGACAGGATGGTTGGATGATACATTAAAAACCCTCTATCGAAAAGGCCTTAAACCAGAACTCCAAGCGGAGTTGGCATGTCGTGATGAGGGAAAAACCCTGGATCAATTCATTGAACTTTCTATTCGCTTTGACAACCTCCTACGAGCCCGCCGACCGGTACAAAATATTTTACCCCTTCCAAACCCACGTTGGAATTTTCCCTCCAGCAATACACAAGAACCCATACAAATTGGTCACACTCAACTCACCTTTGAAGAACGTGAACCCAGATTCCAACGTAATCTCTGTCTGTACTGTGGCGAACCGGGGCACATCAAAATCCGTTGCCCGGTGAGACCTCCAACTAGAACCCTCCCGGTGAGTTCAGCATTTTGCACACCCACTAATCACCAATGCTTAGAGATTCCCATTATATTAACCTTTGACGACAACTTAATCCATACCACTGCCATGATTGATTCAGGAGCCGCAGGAAATTTTATGGATAGGAAGTTTGCTGATGAACATTTCATTCCCTTGCTCTCTTGTACTTCTGCCCTTGCAGTCACGGCAGTAGATGGTCACCCCCTAGGGGAGGGAAGAATACACCACTCAACACCTACACTCTCGCTCAGGACGGGCGCTCTTCATGACGAATCCATAACTCTCCTTATCATTGATTCCCCTCGATACTCTGTAATTTTGGGTTTACCCTGGCTCAAGAAACACAACCCAGTCATTTCATGGCGGAGTGGTGAGATAATAAGTTGGGATGAATTATGTGTACAAGAATGCTTACAGGTTGTGGTGCCCCTTCAAATTAATGCACTCTCCGTTGAGAAGGAGATTGAGCCAAGTCGGGAGGTACCGAAGGAATATAGAGACTTAACCGAACAACGCCCCCTCAGGGAAGAATTTTCCCTTTATCCCTAACAGAAACCGAAACCATGAACTCTTACATCGAGGAGGAGTTAAAGAAGGGGTTCATACGTCCCTCTACATCACCTGCATCAGCTGGCTTCTTCTTCGTGGGGAAAAAGGACGGCGGATTGTGCCCGTGTATCGACTACCGGGGACTCAACAAAATTACAGTCAAATACAGGTATCCACTTCCTCTAGTTCCATCAGCCCTGGAACAGCACAGCCAAATATTTCATGAAACTTGCCGGCTCGGTCCCAGCCATTCCCCTCGCTGACTGGCAGAGGTCACTATCACCAGCTTTCTAGAACTCCATTACCCAGAATTCCCCATATCTGGCACTGATTACCTTGCACCTGATCGCAATACACACAAACACATTTAAGCAGCTCTCACACACCTCTCAGTGCGAAGTCTTGTTTTGCCTAGCATACATCTCTGAGCGTTTATCCTGTACTCTGATTGTCTTCTCGTTACCAACCCAGACTGTTTATCGACCTTGCTTCATCTTGCCGCCTGCCCAGATCCCAGCCTGTCCTTCGTTATTGATCCTTCGCTGCCAGCCCCGACATCTGCCTGTACTTCGATGCTGAACGTCTGCTACCAACCCTTGACCACTTTTGCTCTTCCTTTGCACTTGAGTATCACGAACTTTGCTATCTACTTGTTGTTTAATAAACGTACTGCATATGGATCCCTCCTTGTCAGATCGTTCATTACATATATATATGTGTGTGTGTATTTTTTATTTTTGAGTAAGGCACAAGACTAAAAAATGTTTGCCCAGTTAAAAATTTTAGACAAAAAAATTATGATAGACAGCTAAAACTGTTTGTCAACAAATGTAAATGTGTATATATGTGCACCCTGTTCAAGCAGATAGATACATAATTTACCTGTTGTGGCAACCTGCTGCTGCTGACAGAGAGAGTGACTTCGATTTGAATCAGTTTCGAAGTTGCTGTTGCATGCTGGAGGGATGCAGTTCAAAACAAGTTCAAAAAAAGGTTGACACTATATTTGCAGTATTTATTTTAACAAGCAAAGTGTTCTTTTACGAATTGGCTATATGCACGGAAGTGTTTATCAGCCACTGAAAAACTTCCAGCGAAAGATTTATGTCATCATTTTCAATTTCATTAGGAACTGCATTTACAGCATCAGTAATGTAATTTAATCAAAATATAACCAGTTAAATTGACACAAGCATTCATTTAGTTGTTCAAGTGTAAAACAATAAAAGGCTGTTTAAACACAAGTGCCATGAGGGGCAGCAAGCACAGTCAAAATCAAAAATTAAAAGTTCAATTGTTAGTCATTGTCTTGGTAACGTACGTGGAATGAATAAAAGCGATATAGATGATTGGATATTTCTGTTTTTAGCACTTCTTTTTCTGTTGTTTATTTAGTTAAAAAGTAAATAGTAAAAAAAAAGTAAATAGCTCTCTTCTGCCTAGCCAGCTTTGGGGAAACTGGCAGTAATTAGTATAATTCCTGTACCCTGCAACCTGTCAACAACTATGCCATCAGCAGAAGCAAGCAATCCTTGCATGCATGAAATATTGCATATTATGACAAGTTTTGCTTGCTACACAATACTGTATATGTGCTAGATATGAGTTTTTTCCACAAAAAAAAAGAAATAGGTTTGGAATTGCAATATTATAAAGTACTATGTATTTATATTTAACTGATGAATGACATGATTATAAGGTGGTGTATGGTCATGTATTTGGTGCGGGTTCATGACCTGGAAGGTGTGGCTTTGGATAGCAGGGAGGAATGTGCGTTCTCAATGTTATAATGTTAATTTATCATTTTCCCAGATCACCTACTGCACCTGTAACTTTTTATATGTTCTATAAATGTTTTATGTGTTTCCAGTATTAATCTGTGCTGTGTCTGTCTTCATCCTCAGGCTTTGTGGGTTTGAACCATTTTTTGATCAAAGGGGGGACCAATATATGTACAGCCGCATTCTAAACTGTGATTATGAGTTTGTCTCCCCCTGGTGGGATGAAGTCTCTCTCAATGCAAAGGACCTGGTGAGTAGCTTAAACTATTGCCCTGATTGCATTTCTGTTGATGTTCATGCACTGCATATAGATTTTTAGATGAACATCAAAACTATAAAAACTTCAACAGCCAACTCAAATGCTAACTTAATTTTTCAGTCAGAGCTTTCATATCTGAGCTTTCTCTCTTTTTGTTTATTCACCATTAGCTGTTGGTTGGTTTTTATCCCCTTTGGTTATAGGTTAATAAGCTCATAGTCTTAGACCCTCATAAACGTCTCACAGTGAAGCAAGCACTTGAGCACCCATGGGTTCTTGGAAAAGCAGCACGATTCTCCCACATGGACACAACACAAAGGAAACTACAGGAATTTAATGCTAGGCGCAAATTAAAGGTCAGCCACCAATCCCCTTCTATGTTTTGGCAATGTCAAATGAAGTCATTCAGTAAACTAATTATATTGTTAAATCTTAAGTCAAAATGTATTTTTGTTTGAAATTAGTCATTTATTTATATTCAAATAATAATTACAAATTATTAATTTATAATAAATAATTGTATTTTACTCCAAAAAAGTTGCTTTTGTTTTTCCCTAGACTCCCTTAGGCTTTTGCCTTCATAATATCAAGACATGATAGTAATATTTTAGACTTAAAGGCACCATATGTAATTTTTGCCTCAAATTGTCTTGAACATCTCAAAAATGACTAAATTTATAAAGCTTACAACTATGCAGTTCCTTCAACTGATTGTGAATTCTCTTTTTAATACATAAATCAGTAAGTATATTAATTGAATAATATGATTTTGTACAATCAGAACCACAATATACATTAATATATAAAGAATATACATTTATTATGGATTATTCTGTGTACAGGCTGCTATGAAAGCTGTGGTTGCCACAAGCCGCATGCACGAGGGTTCACGACGACGGACTGATAGCTGCGAGATGCCCAACACAGATAAGACCTCATGCCAGAGCAGCATACAGAAAGAAAACACCACAAATTCTCAAAGAGAACCCATTTCCATCAAAGAGGGATCTGGGCAAGTTGCAGATGGGGCCCTGGGCCCCTCGAGTCCTACCCCTCAATCAACCCCTAAATCTAAACCTTTTACCCAGTCTGGGCCAATGCCTACTCGTCCACCCCTGATAGCAGAAGGACACAGGCAGACCTCTGTCATACCAAAAGCTCCGGTGGTACGGCCGAGGGAACCCAAAAAGAGCTTCTCAGTGGATCCCGGAGGCAAACACGAGGTTTCATGAGTTCAAAAAGTTTCAACACCACACCACTCTGTCCTAATAACTTCAGTAATGTTTCATGAGTGTGAAGGTAGGCAGCAATACAGCAGAATGATCTAAAGATTTGGATTCTCACTAAAGATGGATGCCTTATGCAAGGACAAAGAAGAAAATGAAAGACGATTTATTCTGCTTCTTCCATTTTTGTCATGTGATATTTTGATACTGGACTGGCACATAATATGTTTTTTTAAGCTTGTGAAGGGATGTGGCTTTAATTACAACTTTAGGTTAGCAGCAACACACATAATTGTTATTATCTTATCACAAGTATTGTTGGGATCATGTATCGGTAATCTTGTGATAGTATATTTGTTTAGGAATTATTACTCAAAGACCCTAACATTTCTACTTCAGGGTGTATTCACACTAGGCACAGTAGCCTTGAACCGATTACCGCAAACCCCCATCCCCCCCCCCCCCCCCCCCTACCCCTGACGGCCCACATTCACACTGCATTTTTGTACTTAAAGCATTGCTTAAGTTATGATGTATTATTTTGAGTCATTTGAAATGTAGTGACAGCCAAATCTTTTGCTGAACAGATCCAGGGCTTTTAACACTACTACATTTTCAATAATCTTATTTTGTTGCATGTATTAGGAGGTTTGCTGAAGGTGGCAGGTGGAATACAACAAGGGGTATGCATCTTTGGTAAATTATGACAGTTTCCATTAATTAAAAAGTATGAATGAGTAATAAATCCAAATGAAACAGTTGCTTTAAAGTGATGTCACATCTTCAGTTTTGTACTCAGTTGCTCTTTACACTCACACTAGAAGCATACCATGCCCCAGTCCAACTGAACCACTTTCTTGGCCATGTCTTCCAACCGGGCCAAGGCCAGCCAACCGAACCATGCCCAGTTCATCATCTATTAAATCAAACTAATCTAATTAATGATTACCACGCTGATGTCACATTTAGTCACCTCCTTTTCTGTAGTCATCATTACCCACTCCAACATCTGGGGAAGTTTTACAGACCGCCACATCTAAACTAAACATATACTTTAAGAAATATCTGTTTGAGGTAAATTTAACACAGCTAGCATCCTTCAGCCACACTATCTACCTCCTCTACTGTACAGGGGCTTTCAGCTTCTCAAACAGAATATTCTGTGGAAATCTTGTATGGAAGGAAGAATGGAACTTTATTTTTAAGTTTCATTGTTAAGGGCTGTTTTTGTGAACCATATGTAAGGCTAAATTTAACTGTTTCTATTAACATGTAACAATATTACAAAATGTCTCAGTATAATGTAGTTGCTTCTGTTTTACTTTATTTTGATCTTTGCCAAAACAATAATGCTTTTAAAAGCATGCTGACATAAACAGTAGCCTGTTTTAGACATCACTGAAATGTGATAGTTCTGTATGAATAGCCTAATAGCCTACTAATACTTGGCAATTAAGATTATTCACTTAATTAATTGTTCAATTGCAAGCCCATGTAGATACTGTTTATGTTTAAGCAGGACTATCCATGTGTGCAAGATTAAAAGTCCATGTTTGCAAGATTAATAAAGTGTGCTATTAGATGATGTCTACTTTTTTTAAAGTGAATTTTTGTTTTAATAGCTCATATGCAGACTTGTAAGGTATTTCTCATGTTATTGTAATGGTAAGTGCCACTGGAGACAGATTTTCCTTCAAACCAAAAAGGTACCTTTATTGAACAATAGACTATATATGATAAGCAGAGATGACTGGAGCAGGCAGATGAGATTCCAATGATGACATATACAGGTAATTAATATGAATGTTTGTTTTTACCAGTCTGAGATTCATAAATGAGTCCAAACAGATCCATATATGAGACTGGTCAATTCTCAGTATGCATCATTAAGCAATTTTGCATCCTTGTGTTCTCATCCAATGTCATCATCAACAGCCAAAGTTCAAGTAAAGGAGGGGCTGAGGTGCTGGTAGTTATGCTTTTCCATTTACAAATCTCACTTGTTTTTCAAAGTTTTGTCTTTGCTGGATTTTCCCAAATGGTTCTGGTTGGTGGGGTACGCTGGCACATCTAGCTGCCGCTCCTTTGTCCGAGTGTTATTGGTGTTTTTTAATCAATTTTTATAATCTTGGACTTTTCTACTGCCCACAAGCCATGGCTGTTTTATACAGATCATTGAATAGCGTTGCCAGCATTGCTCTACATTCATCGCTCATCCAAGTGCAGCTTCTCGACCAAACAGTTAATAATGTTCTGGTGTCATCATTTTAGCAAAATGCACTGATCTGGGGTGCGTTTCCCAAACAACGACGTAACTTGCGGCTGTACTATCATAGTACAATGCATCGTTTAGGAAAAGAACCATGTAGTGACGAGTGTTTTCCAAAACCCCTAGTTTCTCTGTCACAGATCCATCGCTTGAACCACGTTAGTTATAACGTAAAACGCCCATAGTTATGCTCTAAATGGGGTGGAGCAACTTCTTTAGAGAACAACCCCATCATTTCTTTGTGCAAATTATATTGTTTTACACAAACACACATTTAAAATAAAATCCAATATTAGTTTTGGTAAAAACATGCACTCGTTTTCCATATTAATTGAAATGTATGTAAATGGCACATATAGGGCCTATGTTTGCTTTACTAATATTATTGAGAACATCACATATTCTATTCTAAAACATAAAATCACTTACAAAAGCTAACTCTATTCTAATATCATATATAAATCATATAAATAATGAGCCTATTTATTATATAGTTACTTTAGTAATATTATTAATGATGATGATGATTAAGTAGGATATTGTTTATTTATTTTAAATTTTTTTAAAGTCTACTTTTATAATTTGACATGCAAACCACAGCAGAAAGTTCTAACCGGCAGGCCTATGTCATATACAGTACAGATACTTAATAAATAACCCACTATAAAATAAAAGCATTAACGTATGCTGTGTTTTTTATTTTCACAAGCTTTGGAGACGCAACATAAAATCCACTTTTAAATAATAGCTCACCTAGCTTTCGCCATGAGGCTGTGTTCAAAATGATATCAATGTTTTCAAAGTGCACTGCAAAGGGAGCACAATTGTAAACATGAAGACCACTAAAACTGAACTGTAAAAATACTTTGAAAGCAAATTACACCTAAGAAAGATGACCTTAATGCTTTTTTATTTTTAATAATTCCAACTTTGAATGTTAGAATGTTCTAAATGAATAGGGCATAGGGGGGATAAGTGGGAATAGAACACAGCCAAGAACTATGTTTCTAACTACAGCTCCAGAGGTGTAGTTTCAAGTGCTCAAGTTTGCGACGCAGTTTGTGAATGTTCATTGGAACGATGGATTTGGGAAACGGCAAATCAACGAACTATGTTTGTAACAACAGAACTTGCAACCTTAGTTGGCTAACGATGGTTTTGGGAAATGCACCCCTGAATAGTATATTTGTTTTACATACTTGTATCACTTGTAGGCCTACCTGTTATGGAGGAGCAATAGGGTTTCCTTGGTGTTCACCTCATCCTTACAACTGTTTCGTCCTGTGAAAAATGTAACTCTTAACGAACATTTTGCTGTTTTTATTTCAAAATAAAAACACATTAGCATGTGGCATTAACTATCATGCAGTCTTGCACAGAAAGGATTAAACATAGTGAGAGAACCACTTATCATTTTAACTGTCAGAGTCACTGACAGAGATGGAAACAGCATGTGTATTTAAAAAAAAATCTTATCTATTATTATGATTCAGATGGTAAAAATATGTTAGTTAGCCTGTAGATTTATATAGTTATATTTATATTCATGCCATTTAATTAGAAAAGTGGCAGTTTTATTTATTTAATTCATGGAAACAAAAAATTTACTTGAATATAGTGTTTTTTACTACAGTAAGCAGGTGTGTTGAGCCTATTCAGCTCATTCAGAACTCAAATGGCTATGCCTGTCTATACAATACATTGGAATACTGCTAGTTTAGCATACAATTCTTCCATATTAGACATTTTAAGTGTATTACTATTATTATATACAAATATAATATAGGCGTATATATATATAATAATTATTATTATTATTATTTTACCTTATAAGGAGCTGAGCCCCCTTGAAATGATGCATTGAAGGATCATGCGACATAAAAGTGCCAAAAAATTTTACTTAGCATAACATAAATAAATATAAAGTATATTAAAATAGAAAAGCATTATTTAAAATTGTAATAATATTTCCTAATATTAACCAAACCCGACCCTTTCATAAAAATAAATAACCAAAACAGTCATGTTGAATAGCCTACTGTTATTTGAAATAATAATAAAAAAATAATAATTAAAATGTGCTTTAAATGTTAAATTAAAATCGCCAGTGGGTGGCAGAATGTCACTATTAAGTAAGTCATTGCTCATTTAACCGGTTAATTCATTCAACACGAAACAATGTCATATTGCTCAAAGAGTCAAAACAGCGCTGTGGCTGTATTTGGAATTTGCTATTTTATTTTTTATTTTTTTGCTAAATAGAGCAAAAATAGCCAATATGTTGTTCTTTTTTATTTCTTGTGTTCTTTGTCATTTTTGTGAAATAAAAGCTAAACAGATGTACATGTATTTGTCAGAATAGTGGTGAATAAAATTCTGTATTCATAGCACCTGCTGTTTTTGTGTACACTAAAAAATTTAAATCTTGTGTGTAAGTACTCATGTTAATTTGTGATAATAAAATTAATATACATATAGTCCAGTCTTGTTCAATGACTGTCATAGTTTACATCAGGTAATACTGACAGAGTACATTGTTATGTTGGCAACATGAAATTTCTACCAACATTTTTAGTACTTTAAAAATGTATTTGAAACATTAATTTCAATTAATGCAGTGTTTTTGCAATGTAAATGATTTATTTGACTCATAAAAGCCCTACAGTGCCGTGTTATAATTTAATGTATTTACCAAATATAACCCATGAACATTTAAAATAATTCACACACTTAAGGTTAAAATGGTAAAGGTAAATAATAGCCATGGAGTAAATATCACAAATATACAGACCGAAGTATGTGTAAGAATATTAATAGGCTACAGAAAAAAATTAAAGAAATAAAAGGCTCAAGGAAAAGACTGTCTTCCTCTACCTGTTCATCTATAGGTAGACCTTCCCTTTCATCAAGGCTGAATTTAGGGATCTTGGGCTTGGAAAGGTTGGTGACCACTGGGTTACACTATTCAACAAATAACCAGACTTTTTGAGCAAAATGACACAAGCAATTTGTAATGTAGGAAAAAGAGAATTACCAAATTGTATGAATTTGCCGAAGCATTTGCTACTTTAAAAAAAATTGTTTTAAGTGACAAGACGATGTGGAGGTTGAACATACAGTTTTGAGAATATCGACTGTAACCTGAGAAAGTCCCAAAGCGAATGAGAAAAAAATAAAACGTAAGTAAAAGGTAGCCTTCAATCAGCTTTTTTAACATCTAATATCAAAAACATTGTAATGCATTCATTCAAGATGGCATAAAAACGTATAAAAAGTTTATAACATAAATAACAAATGTCTCCGAAAGTAAAGTTTAGGTTGCTTATAGGTATACTCATGTCATTTAGATTATAAAATCCTTTTTGAATTTGTTTTACATTTGAGTCTTATTGTGTTTTTATTTTTGTACATGTTTATTGTAGCCTATAGCATATCAGTGATGACCAACTCGTCAATCGCAATCGCCTGTTAGATCTGAGACTGTTGCTGTAAAATAATAGAAAAATAGAAAATTACATTAACCATTATTGTGTTCAGTTTTTAAAGCACTTCTCTTATTTATTTTACGTTTAAAACATAATATTGGGATTCTTTGAAGAATAAAAGAAAACATCATATATAAACATCATTTATTTTATTATTCATTTTTTCCTTTTTTAAAGGAGATAATGTATATTTTTATTCAGCAAATGTTATAGTATTTACATTTTGGATAATAATCTGTTGGCACGTTAGATTGAAGCATGGGCGTTGCTATAGGCCTATTTTAGGGGTGCTGTAGCCCTCTTATTTTTCTACTCAGCCCCCTAAAACTTTTGCGATTAGCTCATAAACTGTACAGTAAATTATCGCATCAGTCCCTTTTAAATTTGATATGAAAACGGCAGCGAGACTCTGTTGGCAGAATTCGTCTCCTCCCCGTCTTTTGGGTTTCATTCGATCAAACCACAGCAGTGCAGAGCGAGAGCAGAAGCTGTGTGTTTAATGATAAAGTGTTATAATATCTGATTATTTGCTGTTCTTTGTTATACACTTGCATCACCTGTACCCCAATGTTATGAAGGAGCAATAGTTTCCTTGGTGTTCACCTCATCCTCACAACTGTTTCGTCCTGTGAAAAATTTAACTCTTAACGAACATTTCGCTGTTTTTTTTATTTCAAAATGAACCACCAATAAAAACACATTACAGTGCATGTACGGCATTAACTATACAATGCAGTCTCGCACAGAAAGGATTAAACATAGTGAGAGAACCATTCATCATTTTAACTGTCAGTCACGATAGAGATGGAAACAGCATGTGTTGTCTTGTATTTAAAAAAATCTTATCTATTATTATTATTCAGATGGTGAAATAAGTGAATTAGCCTGTAGGTTTAATACATATGTTTATATTTATGCCATTCAATATGAAAAGTGGCAGTTTTATTTATTTAATTCATAGAAACAAAAAAGTTACTTGAATATAGAGAGCAGTAAGTGTTGATCCTGATCGGCTCATTCAAAACTCAAATGGCTATGAAATAGGCCTACAGCTTTAGCATACAACTCTTCCATATTAGACATTTTAAGTGTATTACTATTAAATTATTACTTACAAATATATTATTAGGCGTGTATTTTTACCTTATAAGGAGCTGAGCCCCTTTAAAATGAAAGTCCTAAAATCGCCCCTGCATTGAGGGATCATGCGACATAAAAGTGCCAAAAAATTAAACTTGGCATCACATAAATAAATATAAAGTATATTAAAATAGAAAAGCATTATTTAAAATTGTAATAATATTTCCTAATATTAACCAAACCCCGACCCTTTCATAAAAATAAATAGCCAAAACAGTCATGTTGAATAGCCTACTGTTATTTGAAATAATTAAAAAAAATGAAAATTGTGCTTTAAATGTTCAATTATATTCGCCAGTAGGTGGCAGAATGTCACTATTAAGTGAGTCATTATAAAAATATACATGAAATACATGATAAAATTGATATAATTAATATACATATATTCCAGTCTTGTTCAATGACTGTCATAGTTTACATCAGGTAATACTGACAGAGTAAATTATTATATTGGCAACATGAAATTTCTACCAACATTTTTAGTACATTAAAAAATGTATTTGAAACATTAATTTCAATTTTTTTTGGAGTGTAAATGATTTAATTTGACTCATAAAAAACCTACAGTGCAATATTATAATTTATTGTATTTATCAAATATAAGACAAGAACATTTAAAATAATTCACACACTTAAGGTTAAAATGGTAAAGGTAAATAATAGCCATGGAGTAAATATCGCAAATATGCAGACCAAAGTATGAAAAAATGTAAAGAAATAAAGGGCTCAAGGAAAAGGCTGTCTTCTTCTACCTGTTCATATAGGCAGACCTTCCCTTTCATCAAGGCTGAATTCAGGGATCTTGGGCTTGAAAAGGTTGGTGACCACTGGGTATACAAATAACCAGACTTTTTAAGCAACATGACACAAGCAATTTATAATGTAGGAAAAAGCAGACAACTACATAATTGTATGAATTTGTTGAAGCATTTGCTACTTTAAAAAAATAGCTTTAAGTGACAAGATGATGTGGAGGTTGAACAGAGTTTTGAGAATATCGGCTGTAATCTGAGAAAGTCCCAAAGCGACTGAGAAAAAAATAAAAGGGAAGTACAAGGTAGCCTACAATCAGTTATTTAACATCTAATAACAAAAAAATTGCAATGCATTCATCCATTCATTCATTCATTTTCTTTTCGGCTTAGTCCCTTTATTAATCTGGGGTTGCCACAGCGGAATGAACCGCCAACAATCCAGCATATGTTTTACGCAGCAGATGCCCTTCCAGCTGCAGCCCATAACTGGGAAACATCCATACACACTCATACAGTACGGACAATGTTTTTAGCATACCCAATTCCCCTATAGTGCATGTCTTTGGACTGTGGGGAAAACAGGAGCACCCAGAGGAAACCCATGCCAACAAGGGTAGAACATGCAAACTCCACACAGAAACACCAACTGACCCAGTCGAGGCTCGAACCAGTAATCTTCTTGCTGTGAGGAGACAGCACTACACACTGCGCCACTGCGTCACCCATAATGCATTTATTTACATTTAAAAAATAAAAATAAAAATTTCAACAAATAAGCAAACATGATTCTCTGCTTTTCCTGCAGGTGCAAAACACTCTTGTTGCCTCCATCTGCAAATAAGCTGTCCACAAAGGACAACTGATGAAAAAATAAGACAGCCTAATGTCCTAAGCTGGTAGGCTGGTTTTAGCTGGTCATAGCCTGGAAGTCAGGCTGGTTTTAGAGAGGTTTTAGCCAGGCTGGTCTTAGCTGGTCAGGCCGGGAGACCAGCTAAAACCAGCTACTTCCAGCTTAAACCAGCTAAGACCAGCCTAGGCTAGTATTAGCTGTTTTTTTCAGCAGGGATAGTATTAAAAAAGCCACAGTTCAAGTAGCACTAAAAGGGATCCATCATCTCTTTTAGTTACATCACATAAATAAATAGTAAAGGTTACGTTGTTTATGTGTGATGTTAAAAACCATAAGAGAATTAAAAGGGAAACCTTGACTCTAAAATGTCGATTCCCTTCCAGGTTTTCTGTACCTGTTGATACAAAGTTTGTATGTACCTGCAAAAACATTTAGGCTATAAAAGTACAAAAAAACAATCATTATAAAGTGAGCATGCCCTTGACCTTTGATGTGTAAATATTTTTTTTGTATAATTCAGGTGATTCAGATCACCTAGCTGTCAGTCAAAATTTGACAAACTGTACAACTACATAAAATTACAACTCTAAAATTACAAATATTGTTTATGTTAGTTCAATTGGCATTTAACAATGGCATACCGAAATGTTTATATCATTTGTATAAATATTTACCATTTGGAATAAAAAACTATACATAAGAAAGGTAAAAAGCACTTAATTGCAAATGAAACATAATTGAGGAAAAGTGAAAACAATATATAATAGAGAATGAATAGGTTTAATAAAACACAAATAAGTGTATGAAATGTGCTGGAAACTATGGAAGCAGACGCAGACGTCACGCAGACGTCACGTTCAGGCAGCGCAACTAATGTGGCACACGCAGACGTCACGTTCGGCAAACGCTGACGTCACGTTCGGCAGACGCTGACGTCACGTTTAGTGAGACGAGTGCACGTTGCAGCGTCATGTTAATGAACCTGTCCGAACGCCATACAAACGAACCTAAATCACTCGCGCTTAACGCTTCTTCCGCGTCTGGTGTGAACGCAGCATAAGAGTAGTCTTATGAGATTAACTGTGACATCTAAGCCACCCTCACCTGCTTGTGTACTCATTCAATATCTTGTTAGCTCTGTGTGAGACATGAATAACATACATAAATGAAACCACTGGAGCTTCACCAAATAATGACTATTTAACAGCTTTATTCATAATGAGAATGTTTGAGCCTTGGCAATACTCAAAAACACACAGACATCAACAATTAGTCCTTAAATCTCAACAAGGGTGACAAACAAAAAATCTAAATCAAATAAAAAACAACCCAGAACAATACAAAACAATCTGCTGAATATAACACCCCAAAAACAAAATAAAATAAAGGCAGAGAAAGAAATTTTAAAAACATAAAGCTGCATAATTTATTCATGCTGCAATGCATGCTGGGAGTTTTGTACTATGCTGGCACCCAGCAAGCTTTTTTTCTTTTTAGCTATAATGGTTGAGTTTTATACCCAGATTCTTGATGTCTGTGTGACTTAAATTGTTGCTGGAGCTCTTAAGGTTTTGAGCATGCCACTTAGTTATTAATTTTTATTTGTTCCTTTCTAAATGTTTGTTGACCCGTAAAGCTGAGTATCATCCCAAACAGCATTAATATAAATATACTTGCAATTCATTTTTTATGAATTAACTTATAAAATACCAGAAATTATATCTGTGAAAATTAAGCACATACAGTATTTTCTGATTACCTTTCTTGCTAGCTAACTGATGGAGTTTCAGAAACACAATTATAATAGCCTGAACAACATTCAGATGGAAGATTAAAGATTCAAGAGCTCAACTAAAGCAGCCTCTGATCTCTACGATGGTGAGGTCAAATTAAAAATATATAAACCTCTGTTAATTATCAAATATTCTTGCAGATATGACAGAAATGAAGTCAAACTGTAATCAGTGAAGCTGGTAATGCTGTTTGTGGAGTTGTTTAATCCTCTGTTTTAATTCAATTGGCTTGGTGTGAGGCTGTTTCTGTAGTTTTATTTCTTGTTCTTCCTTATAAGAAATTAGAAGAGTAAAGATTCAAAAGGTTCCCAGAGATGGGTTGCGGCTGGAAGGGCATCCGCTGCGTAAAATCGTGCTGGATAAGTTGGCGGTTCATTCCGCTGTGGCGACCCCGCAAGGGACAAAGCCGACAAGAAAATGAATGAATGAATGAAGATTCAAAAGCTCAACTAAATTTCAGCTAGAATGCTCTGATTAATTCTTTTGTAGTTAAGTCATTTATTCCAACCATTATTAACGATCATTTTGATGTTTGTGAGAGTGAAATAACTGTAGAGGAATTGGACACTATAATTACAAAAAAACCTTTTTAATAAAGGCTCAGAACCAGACGGTTTGCCATTTGAATTTTATAGGCCTTTTTGGTGTGACATAAAATACCTAATTTTGAATATGTTTAAAGAATGCTTAGATAGAGGAGAATTAGCTGAGTGAAACAAGGCGTGATCACATTGATACCTAAACCAAATAAGGACAAACATTTTCTTGATAATTGGCATCCCATAACATTGTTTAATTCTGATTATAAAATTCTCGCCGCAGTATATGCTAAAAGATTAAAACCTTGTTTAGAAGAAATTATTTCACTCTCACAATCGGGTTTATGAAAGATCGACATATTTCAAATAATATCCATCTTGTTTTAGACCTCTTAGATTACTCAGAGTTGGTTAACGATGATGCTCTAATTTTGTTTTTAGACTTTTACAAGGCCTTCGACACTGTAGAGCATCTCTTTAAGTATGACGCTTTAAAGCATTTTGGCTTTGGTCAAAAATTTGTGAAAACTGTTTAGACTCTGTATAAAGACATCACTAGTAATGTGTCTTTGTCTCGTGGAACTTCTCTAAGTTTTGTCATTGGAAGAGGAATCAGACAAGATTGTCCTATTTTACATTTTCTGTTTCTGGTGGTTGCAGAGCTTCTTAATCTTTATGTGGTAAATTGCTCAAATGTTGAAGATATTCAAATAGTGGACCATACTTTTTTAATAAGTCAACTTGCAGATGATACATGTATCTTTTTACATAATAAAAATCAAGTGTCTAAAATATTAAAGACATTAAAATAATTTTCAAATGCTTCTGACCTTTCTGAAGAAAAAATATGAAATTTTGACAATTCATCATTCTGATATCTCAGATGTTTGTGGAATTACGGTAAAGCAAACCATTATTAGCCTACGATCAATAAATGTTCCCCTGAAAGGGTCGAAAATAACTTTTCTAAGTGTTTAAAGAAAGTAAAAAACTATAATTGCTGGTCTCAGAGGAACCTGACTATCCATGGACATGTTCTACTTTCCAAGGCTGAAGGAATATAAGGCTGATCTATCCCACTCTCTCCTTATATGTTAATGCCAAAATGTGTACAGAGATTGATAGGGCTTAATTTAAGTTCATTTGGAAAAATAGGACAGAATATGTAAGGAAAACAATAATTAGAACATTTCCTAAAGGTGGACTCAATGTTCTTGATTTAACAATTAATAATAAAATTTAAAAAATTAATTGGATAAAACACTGCCTTTCCCAAAGTAATTCACAATGGTTTTATATTCCAAATATTTTCTTAGATAAATGTGTTTCCCTAAATTTTATCATGTTCTTCATTTTTTTCTTTTTCTTACTCTCTCTTTGTAGTTTTCATTGACAATGTAATTAACATTTTGTGTATTAGGCTACAAATATTGTTATATATACCTCAATATACCTCAACTGTATTTTTGCTATTAAAAAGCCTCCGGACGGCCCGACAGCGGAAAAGTGCACACACAATCGGCAGGATTTTTAGAGTAAAAACATACTTTGCTTCTGCCTGGGACATCAGTCAGAGTTTTCTTAAATTCTATTATTCAAAATGTAAATTTACTAATACCAAAATATTTTCCAGTTAGGTTTTTTTTTTTTTTTGCAAAATTTTTAGTCATTATTTAAATACATTATCATTATCTGAAAATAAGAAAGCAAACAGAACTATGTAATTTTTGTAATTTTGCTGAAACGCGGCTAATGGTCCATTTGAGAGATAGGAGGCGGTAATGAATTTATGTGGATCGTCATTGATCACGTGACTCTTGGAAACTGTCGCATGCGCAATACGCGAATAGAAGCTTCACTGTCATACGTAACATCATTAGACTGGTGAGTGTAAATTTAAAACATTTCGAAGATTCTGTAGTACCACACACGCCTGGATTGTTTCTAGACTAAAACAAGGTCAGCGCGATTTCAATCATTATTAAATCTTTCTTTGTTTTGATGTTAAATCACATGAACGAACGCAAGCTAATGCTAATGTAGTTGTGCACGCGTTTAATACCAATGGAAAATGTTAGTATGAGCCAACAGCTAGTATGTGCTGAAATATTCCACCTCATTATAGCTTTGTTTTGACTCCGTGATTTTCAAAGTTCTACGTTCATGTTTACAGCAATGTCTGCTTATCCGATTCTTCATTTGTAATGGTCTCGCATTTGCGGGACATGGAAACGCTTAACGTTAACTTACATGAAAAATGATTAACGTGGCTTGATGTTATGCTACCTAACCATCAACAAGAGAAACTTTCTGTCAAACTTTACTTGTTAATAACACTAACTATTGTACAAAGAACGAGCCCCAATTCCACAGAAAAAGTTAATATACCGCATTAAACGTTTTCTCCTCATTTGAATTCCATTATAAGGAAAAAGCTTAACGTGGATTAGGCTACTGCACTTTAACAACAAGCGGGGAAAGCCGAAATTCTATCAGGTTTTACTCATGACAAAATTTCTGATATCAAAATTATGAGCTTTTATTTTAGTGAGTGGAAATTATCACGTTAAGTGTTTTCTCCCCATTGAAGTACATTATAAGGAAAAAGCTTAATGTGGCTTAACGTACCTTAACCGCATCCTGGCAAAACCAATATTCAATAAAATTTTGCTTGCAATTTATACTTGTATCAAAAGAATGAGTTCTAATTCCGTAAATAAAGTGAGCATTGTCATGCTAAGCATGTTATCCCTATATTGAAATCCATGATTATAGCTTACTGTGATTAACAACAACCGAATACACATTTTCTGTATAAATATACACATGATATTTCTGCTGTCAAAAGAACAAGCTGTTATTTTAGTGTAAAGTTAACAATATCACTTTAATCATTCTCCCCTATTATAGGGAAACCACTTAACATGTCTTAACACAGACCAGGGAAAACCAAATTTCAAAGTTGAAGATCATTTGATCGAACTATTCTGAGCTGTTTAAATAATCTAGATAACTGCTTGTGCATGTTAAAACCCTGACGGTTAGAGGTGTGAACCTACACTGGTCTCACGGTTCGGTTACAATTATCATGCCATTGATTTGGTTTAATTCGATATCTCGGTGCATTGACGATGCTTTCCATACACAGTTTTCCATTTTCTTCACTACACAGCAATCCTTGTATTAAAATGTATAAATGTATTTATATACTATTTGTAATACAATTTTGCCCTTTAATACAAACAGTCAGATATATAAACTGTACCTTTAAAAACTCAAGTACATGCACAGAACAACATGAGCATTTATAGCAAATAAACAAATATAAATATCCCACTCGCTTTCTGAGTCCTGTCTAGCGAGATCTTTCTTACACCCCTTTGATTGGTCACGAGCTCAACAGAAAGGGCTGCGATTGGCTCTAACGCTCTGGCGGTGTTCACCAATGAGTGACACTGATAAACAGCAGCAGCCATCACAGCTGATCCATGATAGACACCATGGAGAAAACTCACTCTGCAGACAAGCGCTCGTGTCTGGATCCACAAGTATTGCTGTAACAGCCGAGAGGAAATTTCGTGCCAGCTGGTCAAATGGGCCACAGTGAGAGAGGGAGAAATGGAGGTTACTTTCATTTTCTCAATCGCAGTGAAATAGGGGCCTCTTCTGTAAGTGTCAGTAAAAGACTGTCCAGCAAACACGCACTCAGTGAAACTGTGCATAGTTTCTGCATAAGCTTCTGCGACATTGCGGATATGAGATAAATGACGTCAGTACATAATAACCGGTTATGATTATTACTGAACCGATACTGAATTGTCCTCGTCTGTAGAAAACACAGAAGAAACAATTAATTTTGACACTCCTACTGAAGGTTGAGCATAGATGCATCAATTTTGTTGTATGCTACCAAAAAAAAAGAGCAACAATGTTCACTGTGAGTAAGTAGCTTTTTGTTTTTAGAGAGTTCAACATATAATAATTTATACATGTAATAATTAAAAGCTATGGCTGCAAAGAAAGCGAGAAGGCTGACAGGAAACTGCAGATCATCTCTACATAAATAGTGATATATATATATATATATATATATATATATATATATATATATATATATATATATATATATATATATATATATACATACATTCACATACATACATATATACACACACACACACACACACACAAGCCTACATTATTAACTTAATTTGTAAATTAAATATTTCTCACAGTACATTGAAATTGTGCATGTGTGGGAGAGAGAGAGAATGTGTGCTCTCTGCAGGGTTCATACAGTCATGAAAAACCTGGAAAATTCATGGATTTTTTTTTTGCTTTTTTTTTTGGAAAAACAGAAAACCCACAAAGTTTTGGAAAAGTCATGGAAAACAAATATCTGTATTCTTGAATATAGGTTACAGTGTTTCCTCTAGGATTTTTTCCAGCTGCGGCGGCAGGCCTTTTGCACAGATCTACCAATTACCTATGCAATATTTAAATGACAAATGTCATGAGCGCAGTATTACATCAAGATCGCATTTATGTAATAGGAGCATGCAAATCTTTTTGCTTGCGCGCTGATTTCCTCTGTTTGTGCACAAAACTTCTTGCATGCCCTCAAATATACGCTAAAGCACAGATTTTCTTGTGCTCTCTCAGATAAACACTGCTGAAGTGTGATTTATAGGGGTGTCAAAATTAATTGTCTCTTTGGTGCACCGCGATGCAGACGCGGTCAATTCGGTATCGGTTCAGTTATAATCAAAACCGGTTATTATGTACTGACGTCATTTATCTCATATCTGCTATGTCTCTGTAGCTTACTATGGCGAGTGTGGCGAGCACGAGTATTTAAAACACTTCAACTACTTAAAAAAATCCGAAAATGTGCACAATTTCACTGCGTGTGTGTTTACTGAACAGTCTTTCACTGACACTTACAGCAGAAACCCCTATTTCACTGCGATTGAGAAAATGAAAGTACTCCTTTTCTCTCTCTCATTGTGGCCCATTTGACCTGCTGGCGTGACTTTTCATCTCCTCTCGGCTGTTACAATGTTACTTCTGGATACAGACTCAAGCGAGTGTCTGCAGAGTTTCCCCCACTGCGTCTATCATGGATCCAGTGCCATGGATCAGCTGTGATCGCCGCTGCGCTGCCGTGTATCAGTGTTTATCATCGGTGCAGAGCGCCAGCGCGTAAGAGCCAATCGCAGATCTTTATGTTGAGCGCGTGACCAATCAAAGGGGTGTAAGAAAGAAATCGCCAGACAAGGCTCAGAAAGCGAGCAGCATATTTATATTTGTTTATTTGCTATAAATGCTTGGGTTGTTCTTTGCATGTACTTGAGTTTTTAAAGGTACAGTTCATATATCTGACTGTTTGCATTAAAGGACAAAATTGTATTACATAAAATATATATTATACATTTTAATACAAGAATTGCTGTGCTGTGAAGAAAATATAAAATTGGGTTTGGAAAGCATCGTCAATGCACCGTGATGCACCGAGATATCGAATTGAACCTAATCGATTGCATGATAATCGTAACCGAATCGAACTGTGAGACCAGTGTAGGTTCACACCTCTAGTGATTTAGTGCATTTATGTGACGAGTATGTCTCCAACATTTATTAGATTTGCTAGGAATATTTATGAATGTCTCCAATAGATCTACAGAGCGGCATTAATGCGTCCTGAAGTAAAGTGAAACGGCCATAAACTCCAACAAGACAAAGTCCTTGTTTTTTGTTTGCAGAGCCACAGACCTTTATCTCTAAATAAATCTAATTATGGAAGCTGTGTTCATCTTAACTGAAAGCTACGTTGTGTTTGCTAGCCTCAAGCATCATGCACCTGTCAGTCTGTCAGTCAGCATTTCATTTTAAAGGGTTAAACAAATAACGCACAGCACTACTACAGTTATAGAAACGTTCATACTGTTATAATTCACTTACCTTTTAATACATTTTTGTGCGATTATAACCCGCTATAAAAAAAAGGAATGAATGTTTTGAATGAGAAGCTGTAATGTAGCTGTGGCAGGATGAATTTTGGTGTGGTGCCCCGCCATGGAAGAATGAATGTAGTGGAAACCTTGGGGTAGTTGTCTTGACTTCTATTCTGTCCTTGGCCAATCACATACTCTAACATTAACATTATTAGTGCGGTGTAAGCATTATCTAAATCAGTTTTACATAGATACAAATATAAATTGAAACTAAATAGATTGCTGCTTGTTTTACGATATGCTGTAATAAATTTGAACATTCATCGTTTTTCTTTTACCACGCATATGTAGACATTGCATGAAACATTAGGTCATGAAAATTTACTTGAAAGTCTTGGAAAAATCATGGAAAAGTCATGGAATTTTATTAGTAAAAATGTGTAGGATCCCTGTCTCTGCCATATGTTGCTTGTGAGAACAGATATTCAGTGGTCCATATTTGCCAGAAGAGGTCAGCAAGGTATTGCACTGGTTTCCATTGCCTCCTCATATACAAGTCGTTCTTACTGAAAAGTCCAGGGGGTAGAAAAGGTTTAGATTTCAATAGCAAGAGATGAATAGGGGCTCAAGGACATTTAGGTCACTTGATACAGTTGTAATTGGCCGATCATTGAGAATGCATTCAACTTCTGTTACGTGCCTATCTATCTAGAGCCAGAGAAACAGGAAACAAAATAACATAAAGGGGAGAATACTAAAAAAAGAATTTAAATTTAGTTTTTAAAAAAGTTAAAAACCAATTATAATATTTGAAAATAATTTAACTAAATAATAATAAAAAAAAACTAAAGGGTAGGGCAGCCAACAATCATCACTTTTTTCCAGTCTCAGTACTCACACCAAATGCAGTGTCCAAAAAAAGAAGTACATTTGTTTAAAAATTAGCAAACAATAAATGACAAAAGTAATGGTAAACTTCAATAATCAGGAGGGGATAATGCCAAAACAAGAAACAAAAGTTTAGAACAGAGATAAAAAAACAGAGATCTTACCTTGCTCTCTCTCTCTACCATAAACAGGAGAAAAATAAAACGTAGCAAACAAAAAAGTGGCATCCACCTCCCTACTGCTCCCAAAAGAGGGAGAGAGAGAGAGGGAGAGAAAACAAACAACAGCCCCCCCTCCCCACTGGGTGGCAGTGTATCTAATTTGAGGCGACAAAAATTAAAAAAACATGAATAAAAAAAAAACTTTTAACAACCTTTTTATGAAATACTACACACAAAGCTGTTTGCAGCGTTTCATCATCCTATGTTTGTTGTTTTAGCACTGAAAGCAGTGGGTTTTTTTCTTTTACTAGACTGATTATTAGTCTTTCCCTGATCTCTCCAAAGAGAGATCCAAAAGAAAGTGAGCTGCAAATGGTGGATTGAATATCCATTTGACTTGACTGCTCAACAGTGCATCTTGAATCTTCTGATGGTCCATCTGGTTCAAAGCTGGCTTCAATTCCTTTTGTGCACTTGCAAAATTGGTGCCACAGTCAGTTCTGATGGTCAGAACTGGTCCTATTTGACATAAAAACCGCTAAATAGTATTAATGCAAGAATCTGTGTCTAGTGTACTGGCCACTTTAAAGGGAATAGCTCGGCTTGTTAGACAGGTAAATATGGCGCCCGATGGGTCTGAAATGATCAATGCCCACAAAGTGGTAGGTCAGGAGCACCACTGTCCTCTGGTTGGTTAGCCATTTTTTGTTCTCCAGCTAGGGCTGGACGATATGGCAAAAATTTATATCACGATATATTTTTTTATTTCGGTCGATACGATATAATTCCGATATCGATATGGACAATATTAAAAAGACAGGAAAAACTGCCAAGAACGCACACAATGGATGTACCTACAAATGTCTGCAAAGTGAATTTGCAAAGTCGATAATACCTCCAGACTCTTATAACTTTTTTTAAAATAAAAACAGTACAAAAAAATTTGTTCACTTTTTTTTGTATTTAGCCTATACAAACAAGAAATGTGAAATAAACTATCAAATAAATAAAACTCTCAGACTCAGCTTATAATATATAGACAGTTTGTGGGGGTTAGCTTGACCAACGTGATGAACAGAAACTTTTATCAGTGTTTTTTTTTTTTGTATATGCTGAATATTTAACAATCAAAATAATACCAAAATCTTACAATTATGACATCCACATCGTAAAAAAACATAGAAAAAGAATAATAATTATAATATTAAAAAATCATAAAGAGTAAAGGCTACATTAATATTTGCAATAGAGGAGTTGTTTTAGTATATTCATAATTCTAATTGCTTTTCATCTTGAACGTCCTTTAAGGGTTTTATCTGTCTATTTATATTTGTGTATGTAATTACCTAAATTGAAAGGTTTAACATAAATATCTCTTATATATTTTATATAGTTTATTTATATAGACTAATATTTTATATAACACGTTTTCATTATTTAACAGATTTAATAACTCTATTGATCACATTCTTTCTACTTCATCAGCTTTGCAATAACCTGATACCTGATAAATATGTTTGTGAGTTTTATTTTGTAAGTGCGCGAGTGCTATATGCCAGCATGCAGCGAGTTTGTGTAAGTGAGTGTTAATTTTGGTGTTTATGCAAGGATCGAGTTTGTGCGTGTGTTAAAGGTGCAGTATGTAAGTTTGACACCCAGTGGTTGAACTAGGTATTGCACTCCTGGATCATAATAAAAGTACGCTGGGATGCCAGATTGTGTACAGAAGTGAGTGATTTAAACTGTGTTCTAAATAAAAGCAACAACACGCGATAGAGGGAATATTTTCCATATTAAAAGGAGTTTTTGTCCTAACCAACACCTCGAATTGATATATTAGAAATGGCTTCTATTTCTCACAGCTGAACAACAGAAACCTATGACAGCTAGATCACCTCAGGTAAGCCTTGTGTGCTTTATTCTGTGCTAAATGCTAACAATGCGAGTTTGAATGCATTTTACATGGCATTTGTTGCCATATACTGAAAGCAGAAAGTTCACCTCAGATCTTGAAAATACAATAAACCGTCTGAAATTGAACTTTAGAACTAAACACATATGAGTGATTCAGCATCTACATTGATGTTAAAGTGGGTTAACATGTATTAAACAGATTCTAAACCTTACCGTTTCGTGAGCGAGTGCATATTCTGTGCTTCTGAAAGGCTGTATTTACATTTCTGCCGTGTTTCGTCTGGTGCAAACAGCCAAATAGCTGATCACTGCCTCTCTCGTCACAGCGTGTTGTTAGGACACGCGGTTACAATGTAACCTGCTCACCTAATGTTTACGTTCGTAATATTTATGTAATTTGCTAATTAATAACCTCATGTGGAACTGCATCTGTCTCCTGTTCTTTTTGGTCACGGACGCATGCTTTCAGAGTCTTTCTGAATGAATGAATGAAATATGCTGTTTTCCAACAAGGCAACCCAGGGTGCTGACATATAATTGGCTAAACTGGCATCGTGCATATGAAATTTATCTAAACAAATACAGCGTTCCGGCACGGAAAACCCATTTTCAAAGCAGAATATCTGACTTCAGCATTGTTTTTCAGTTAAACAAGTATGTTCACTTGGGATGTTTCTTAAATATCTGCACACATATTATGGTATTTTTATGCTTTAGAAGAGTCAAAAACTTACATACAGCACCTTTAATGTGGGAGTATATGCAAGGATTGGCGAGTTTATATGCATATGTGGGTGTATGCATGCATCAAGTTTATATGTATATGCGCAAATTTCATACATGTTTTGAACATTCAATAGTATAGGTGTATATGCGATTGATTTATAGGTGTATATGCATGTGTTGATAAGCGAAGTGAGGCCACAGGTTGGCTTAAACTTTTATGTTGCCTCATCTTCTGACTCTCAGTATGTTTTATCGGGTGGAACTGCTTCAAATGGTGAAACAGATTTGATGTGTTGCCGCCGCTAGTCAGCTACACTCTCTGGCACACTTTCCAGAACACCGAAACTAAGTTTATTGGAACTTAAAAAGCCGAACCACTTCCACACCACTGGATTAGTCTTTCCTTTCTTATCAACTATTTCGTCTGCATTCTTACTTGTGGAAGCTTGTTCATTCGCATCTGTATTCAGAGCACTCATTTTGTAGCTAAAACTTTCTGCGGCGCAGCTTAACCAACTGCTGTGCAGAGCGCTGGCAGTGTTTGTGTTGTTCGTCATCACGTAAGTGACATCAGATCACGCTCTTTCTGACGGCTAAGCACTGAATGTCATTCAGTGACAAGTGATGCATGTATAAGATCTTATATAAATAATAATATATATGCAAATTTATATCGAAATATCGGAAATGGGTTTAAAAATCATATCGTTATTGAAAAAAATTCTATCGCGATATATATTGATATCGAATTATTGTCCAGCCCTATTTCCAGCTTTAGCCTGTGTTCGTCTACAGAAGACACATGATTTTATTTATATCTGACTCTATTTCGAAAGCATATGGCTTCATCCTCTGTGTCCAACCTTAAGATGGATATCATGCACGATCAGTTTAGATGTGTGTGAATCTTTGGGCAGGATAATTGGATTCTTTAGGCCTCGTTTACACTAATAAGTTTTAGCTTTAAAACAGCGTTTTAGAATAAAAACGATCTACATCCACACTGGCATTTCATCTAGCATTTCTAAACAAATCTCTGTCCACACTACATCGCTGAAATTGCACATCACATGACCACACACAATCTGACATGAGCACATCTGAGCTCCAGGCACTCAGTGGGTGATTTGAGCACACCTCCCCTGGTGAGAGCAGAGCAGGTCAGACAGTTCATTAAGGATCTTCCTCTGGATTTCATCTCACTATTAAAAGTGGAGGTTATAAATTAATTGTTTCTTCAGTGCACCGCGATGCAGATGGGGAGAGTTCGATATCGCTTCAGTAATAGATCATAACCAGTTATTATGTACTGACGTCATTTATCTCCTATGCATGATGTCGCGGGAGAATACTATGGCGAAGGAGCCGAGGGCGAGTAAATAAAATGCTCATACTACTTAAAAAGTAGATAATTATGCACAATTCAACTGCTTGTGAGTTTGATGGAAAGTTTTTCACTGACACTGAAGAAGGCACAGCACACGAGCCATTATTTCACTACTAGGGAGAAATGCTGTAAAAATCCATCTCTGCCTCTCTCTCTGTCTCTCTCTCTCTCTCACTTTGGACATTTGACCCACTGGCGTGTTCGTGAGGTAACTTTTCCTCTCCTCTTGGCTATTATAGCGATACTTGTGGATCCAGGCACGACATGAGTGTGCCTGTGGTGCGAGTTTTCTCCACTGTGTCTATTACAGATTACCTGTGATAACCGCATATTATGCGCATATAGACTGTAACCGCAGCTGTTCTTCCCGCGTCACTCATCGGTAAACAGTGCTTTCATTTCTAAAGCCAATGGCAGCCCATTCTGTTGAGCGGGTGAAGACAATGACCAATCATAGGAGTGTAAGAACTCGCTTGATATCACTCAAAAAGCAAACGGGATAATATTTACATTAGTTTATTTGCTATAAATGCTTATGTTGTCTTCTGTGCATGTATTGGAGTTTTGTTTGAAACATTCAAAAAGAGTGTTTTCTTTGAGCAGGTAAAATTAAAGGTACAGTTCATATACCTGACCGCTTGTAATAAAGGACAAACTTGTATTACAAATAATATATATATTGTAGCAGGAGTGAAAAGGCAAACACAAGTTGTAGTGAACACACCCCCCCAGGGGTTTTTATTTACAGTGAAGGTGTCTTCGGTGTGCTTCCCTCGGTTCCTAGTGTGTCCGTGTTTCAGGTGAGTCCATAGGTGGGTTGTGAGTGAGAAGTTTGTCCTGCTAGTCCGTGCTGCGGTGAAACGCAGATCGCCTGATTCGATCACTCCGTGCTTTCTGTATGAGAGAGAGAGAGAACTCATTAGAGGTCTGAGGCTTCTCCTCAACTGTCTCTGTTGTGGTGTTTTTATCTGGTTGTGGCGAACGAGCTCCAGGTGCAGGTGATCGGCGTGCTTGGATCCAGCAGGCCTTTTCTGACCACGAAGTACGGGAGAGGGTGAGGCCCTGGAATACGCACTTCTCCATCTATTTCTCAGACTTGCTTCCAGCAATGTTTTAATCGATCATCTTCCCGTTGCTCTTTTCCAAACTCTCCTCCTGTGGTTATTCTCTGAAACGGATCAAAAAATGGATTAGGTCTGATTGTGCGCACTCACCCTCTCGCTCGCTGTCTGTGGCCAGCATGACGGTTGGACGGCCCCCTTTTCTTCACGGACGAGCCCGTCCCCTCTGTCGCTGTCCTCCTGGCTGCATCGTGGCGTATAGGAGCTGTTGGAATCCGGGATAATCCCTCCCCAACAGGATTGGAACTGGTAAGTCTCGTACAATTCCTACTTCTATCGGTTACTCGGCGTGTGGGTACATGGCGCGTCTCCCCATGTACACAGGTGATTGGCATTGTCGCATTAAAGTCTGGTTGGGGAGGGATGATGTGTGGTTGAACCAGTGGGATGGATGATCCTGAGTCCAATACCGCCATCAGCTCTTTTCCCCCGATTTTCACCATGCGCTGTGGGGCTCCGTTTGGCACCGTGTGGTGCACAATGCAGCCAGCCATCCATGCGCGGGCCCCTGGAGACTGTGGTTCGGTTGGCATGGGCTCGTCGATGAGGGAGGGGCCGTCAACCTGCTCATTGCAAGTGAGGTGCCCTCCGGCTAGCGTCGATCCTGGGGTACCCTTCGGGGGGTTGCAGCCGCTCGCTCTCCCGTGCAAACGAGGCATCTGCCAGCTCGATGGCTTCTACCAAGTCAGCCAGACTGGTAGGGTTTCTCATACTCAAGGGGCGGCGGAGCTTTCTGGGGAGGGCTCTGAGCAGGTGGTCGACCACCACTTGTTCAGCGACCTGGGAGGCAGTGGTGTTCCCCGATAGCAACCAGAGCTGTGCCAGTCTGGAGAGCTGTGTGGCTTGCACTAGGGCGGAGACCTGTTCATCATACGACCATTGCCAGAACTGCTGGGCTGCGCTGATGGGACAAAGCCCAATTCTTGCTAGTATCTCTCTTTTTAACATCTCATAATCTTCATTTTGCGGGGATTTTAATGAATAGTAAGCACGTTGCGCTTCACCAGTTAAAAATTGAGCCAGGATTCTCGTCCCGTTCTCTGGTTGCTATCACCTCAAACGTGTGTAAGTATGCTTCGATGTCATACAGGTCGCTGAGCTTCGTCAAATGATGGTGAGCAGTACTCCTGGCGTCCGGAAGAGGCACACGATGGCTCAACAGGCTTTCGACCACCTGCTCAGTTCTTTCCAGTCTGGCTGTGCTCTTGTCTGAGAGCTGTTGTTGCCGGGACACCACTTCTGTGAGCTGCTGTAGTAACTCCTCCATTCGGTCGTTTGCCGGGAGAGCGAGCGAGATGACAAGCTGCAGCACAAACAACAAGTGTAAGCGGTAGATAGAATCCTTAATTTCACTCCTAAAAAGCGCGCATTCTCCACCAGTGTAGCAGGGTGGAGTGAAAAGGCAAACACAAGTTGTAGTGAACACCCCCGAAGGGCTTTTTATTTACAGTGAAGTTGTAAGGTGAGATGTGCAGGTCTCTTCGGTGTGCTTCCCTCGGTTCCCAGTGTGTCCGTGTTTCAGGTGAGTCCGTAGGTGGGTTGTGAGTGAGAAGTTTGTCCTGTTAGTCTGTGCTGCGGTGAAACGCCGATCGCCTGATTCGATCACTCCGTGCTTTCTGTATGAGAGAGAGAACTCATTAGAGGTCTGGTTAGCGGAGAGGCTTCTCCTTAACTTTCTCTCTTGTGGTGTTTTTATCTGGTTGTTGCGAACGAGCTCCAGGTGCAGGTGATCGGCATGATTGAATCCAGCTGGCTTGCGTGCTCCTTTCCCAGGATGATGCTGAATGTTCATTGGGCGGCCCGCCTCTCTCTCTCTCTCTCTCTCTCTCTCTCTCTCTATATATATCTATATCTATATCTATATATATATATATATATATATATATATATATATATATATATCATTCCAGTGGCCAACAGGGTCTTTGGGGAGAGCCATATTTTGCGGCGGTGCAGGGGAAGACCTAAAACTCACACAGACCTAGGAGAGAGAGAAACAAAACAAATGGCAAACAAAAGTGTCTGGGTGTAATATCAAGTGTGAGCTACTGAGGAATAAACAGGTGGGTCTTGTTCTCTGTGACTGTGATCCTCTGGAGGGGGCATGCATCTAACTTGTAGTCTCTTTGGGGACAGTCAGTAACACACACAGTTAGGACAGCTAGAGAACAGAGGAAGAGAAGAAGACTGATAAGGAGTAGAATGATAATTGGCTGCTTCCAGGTTCCCAGAGAGAACGTTTCCTTCCTGAAAGGATGCTTCTAGGCTGGAAGTTGAAAATGGGGAGCTCTAAACACAAGGACTGTGATTGTTATTTAACTTCCTCCGAGATGAAAGAAAATATAATAACAATGACAGTATTGGTTTCTTACTCGTTAGGATTGACACCATACACCAAGTAGACCACTTTTGGATGCGAATCTAAAATTAAATTTGAAAACGCCTGTCTTCCGGTTGACCCGTTTCGTCCTTGATTGGGTAGCGTCCTATGGCGAGAAAGGGTAGAGAGAGAGTCAGATCATTTAAACGTAAAATGTTTAAGTCTTACAAACATCTGTTAAATGTTTCAAACGTTCTCTGCTTTCCTGATTCCCACAGGTACAATCCCAAAATGGCAGCGATAGTCAACTCAAGCCTGGTTTATACTTCTTTGTCAAGTGATCGGCGTAACCCACGGCGCAAGCCTCTCACGTAGCAGTGCATTTATACTTGTGTGCTCCGTTTCGGTTTATCTGCAATAACACTTCCGAAACGCTTGCTGGCAGTAGGTGTTTATGTTTCTGTGTCGAGTTTCTTCGCAGGTGTTTTGTGTTTTCTGAACACTTCCTTAATGTACAAGTGGCTCAAATTCACTCATTTTGAGGCGGGAACCGGCGGAGGTGCAACAACTTTAATCATAAGGTAAACACAAAACAACAGTCTCCATCCGGAGCTCCTTCACGGGACTCCATACTTGTAAACACTCGCTGCATCGGGCGCGCGGCTCTCACCTCCGCCCACACTCGTCAGAGCTACCAAGCCGACCAATCACAAAGCTTGCGCTACGCGTACGCGTTACATTTTTTGAGAGGTGCACGTCAACGACGCCGATGGCCACGGCGAGGGGCTATGCGTTCTGGTGCTCTTAAATATTTGAAGTTGGAAGCACCAGTGCTACCAAGTAAAAAAGTTAATTTCGAGCCTTGCATTAGACAAATACAATTTTTTTTATTCTCATTTTTATTTACTTACTCATTGTTCTGTCATTTATTTACAGCGTAAAATTTGTTTAAAGTTTTATTTGTTTTATTTTTAAGCACAAAGAGAAAAATTGGACTATTGTTTGTTTTTAATATTAGTATGTGCTGTATTATTTGGTTACTGAGCAGCAATAAACAACACTTAAAAATATAAGGAGTTTTCATGTGATTTCCTAAACTAGTCATGTTTTGAAATGAATAAATGCATAATAATCGTGATAACCGTGAAACCGTGATTATTTCTCAGACTATAATCGTACAACCAAAATCTATAATCGTTGCATCCCTACACCTGAGAAACCACAAAAGCAGAGATTTGGCTTCTCTTTAACTGCTTAAGATCATAGGCACCAAATCAGAAAGAGACAACAGATGTTGTGTTGCTTGCGAGTTTGTTGAAGTTTTCTTGACTGGATTTTGCCTTGCCGGGCTAGAGTGAGGAACCACGTGGTGCTCAAGGGTGGCTTCTCTGTGGCGTCGCTGGGATTCCCGCTCGTTGTCCTGGGTTACCGGGATAGCAGACTCTGCTGAGAGTACGTTTGCGGACGTTTCGGCGGTCCGAATCTTAAGAGGTTTGCATAAAGAGTTTGTGGTGACCCAATCGCGTGGTGGTGACTAGGGGGTAGAAGCAACAGCGGGCGCAAGCCAGCTTGATGCAATAAGGTGCAGATTTTAGGGCTGCAGGGAGTTTTTTTTAACGGCTTAATCTGACCCATCCCTCATGACGCTATCGTCCAATGAACGGCTGCCATGAAGGGCGGGGCCACGCCCCGTACCAGTGTAATCAGGTTTAATCATTAACCAACTGCAAGAGACTTCACGTGGTAAAATCTCTGGTAAGATTGTAACTATCTGACATCAAAGGTTACAAGACGAATACTGTTCGTATTACTAAATTCTCATTTACACCAAAGTATTGCAAATAAAAAAAACTTTGGTTCAACACCAAACACGAAGCATTTCAGACACATACAGATCATTTTAACCTGTTATAAGGGTAATACAACACATTATTAACCTGGTTGGTTGGAATAAACACAGCACATAAGGAAACCTATAATGTCATTCAAAATATCAAATTTTGCCTTGGCTATAACATTTAAGAGAATTGTATTTCTTAAGTCTTTCATTAATTGCCAGAGATCTCTTTGTCTCTGAATTCTGTCCATCTGGTTGCAAGTAGAATGTCTCAAGGGCGAACACATGGCCACAAGATCACATGATCGGTCATTCAAAAGTCTCGTGATGGAGAGGTCCTGAAAGCTCCCTTGTCTAGATGGTTAACGATTTACGAAATTACTAAAAGCATTTCTGTCCATCCGCAACCAGGGTATTGGGGGAGACAGTCGAAAAACAGTTGTTCACTGTTATATGATAGTACAAGCCCTGGAGCTGAGTTAAATGAATTAGGTCATGTGGCTACCCCAAGATTCCAAGCCTGATTCGAACTGGTTTTGGATCAGTCAGTCCCTTTAAATATAATAATATAATATCAAAATAAAAATAGGCAGTTTTTTAGCATGATGTCATGTTAAGATAAATGTAGCCAGGGTGATGCGAATGACATTATAAAGTAACTTGCACTGTTTTACCAGATGTGTCCTCAAGAGTTTGTTTTCTATATCAAACTTGCAAAGACTGAACTTAAGGAAATGATGCAAGACTGAAACTTTTGCACCTAAAATTGAGGAAAAAGCCCCAATCAGCCTCCGTTTTCAGATGTCTCCGTTTTCCCCCCTTCACACTGACACGAAGCAGCAGCGTTTTCAAACAAAAACAACCTCCTCAGCGTTCTCAAAAAGCTTTGTTTTCAGGGCTCGAAAACTCTGGGGTAGTGTAGACAAAAGGCATAACCGTAGCAAAATCTATGCGTTTTAAAACTAAAAAGTATTGGTGTAAACGGGGCCTTGGGCTACGTTCACACTGCGAGGCTTAGTGCTCAAATCTGATTTTTTCTCATATCTGATTTTTTTGCCTAGCTGTTCACACTGTTGTTATAAATGTGGCCAATATCAGATTTGCAGTGTGAACAGATCATGGCCGTAAACTGACCCGCATGCGCAGAAGTACAGTTACAGACGGCACGAAATGTGTATACCGTATGAAGCACGCTGTCAGATTATGCTTGATATGATAATTGCTCTTTTCACAGACAACCGTGGTGTATTACATGAACTGTAAAGGGTTGTTCTGCTACTACTGATGTGTATTTCGGCATTTGAAACCTAAAATAAGTCCCTTGTGATTGAAAACACTGATCATTTGTGATTTATGACAACCGCGGCACGCGTCTGTCTGACCACCGGTGTAGTGAACTCATCAAGGGTTAATGAGCAGCCGCAGACTGAACTGTGAAGGCGGATTTGGTTTATCTCCGTTTGCAGTTATTTTATTTTACTTCGTTATAAACAACAGACACGTGCAGATGGGGGGTTTGGGTGCTTGAGCTCCTGCCCTTTATTCGCTCGAAAATGTTCGTCCTTAAAATGAAAGTGCCCTCTCCTTTTTGCACGGATCCCCTTTCAGCAACACCCTCGACGCTCATTTGCATCGCGATCATCCCGTGCCCCGATCGTAAACTAGAGTGGTTAACAAGCACCAGTTTTGCCTTCAAAATCTTTTTCAAAATGAACAACAAATTTTCTGTGGTAAAGTGATCGCCCTGTGTGTTATTCTACTGTGCTGCAGAGGAGTAGATGATGTCTGCAGCACAGAATGATGACGTATGTCGCTCGAAGATTATGTAAAAGTCACATGAAATGCGACATAACCGTTTACACTGCGGTCGCATTGCAAAACATCAGATCTGTGTCTGATTTAAGACTACATATGAAAGTGGCACAAATCTGAAGTGAAAAGATCAGATTCCATGCGGTTTGGGCTGTTCACACTGTCAAGACCTGAGTCACATATGGGTGAAAAGATCAGATTCGGGCCACATTTGCCTGCAGTGTGAACGTAGCCTTAGACTCACAGCAAAGCTGCTTTACTTCTCCAATCTCTCCAGTTTTTCACCAACCCTCTAGTTCTAGTTTAAAGTAGCGAATGATTGACTTCAGCTTCATTCAAATTTTCTGTGGTTAGTCCTTTTGGATCACCTTTTCACTTGGAATCCATAACAAGAGCCTTGTCTTTCTGAGTTTGAGGCATCAGAAGTCTTTTAAACCTTACTGTACGAAAGTCGCGAGAGCGTCAAAGTAGCCGAAAGTCATTCATTTTCAATGGCAGCAGGTGGCGATAAGCAGCGAGGAGCTGTGCGGTGCGTCTTCGCCGGTGTGAGCGTTGAGGAGAGTTAAAATCAAGTCAACTTTATGGTAATGAGCTATGACGCGGTTTGGCGATCAGAATGTAGAAGTCCACCGCTTGAGAGGAGTCAGAGAACACAGTCACTGTGAACTTTGATTCCGACCACAGTTGTTCCCAAGGGTTTAATTATTGCGGCCGCTGGATTTCCAATTATTTGCAATGTTTTCTTACTGGAACCTACATTAAAAAAAGTTACTAACGAGTTACTGATGTGCATCAATGTTATATATATTTTTTTTTCTTTAAAAAAAGGGAGAATTTCATGCGACAATACAATAGTATTGTTGCTTCAGAATATTTCAGGCATATGGACACATTGTGGAGCAAAGCCACATTGCATGCAACTAGATCTTCCGTAGTTAAGTGAATTTGATATAATAAGTGTGCAACACCTTCACGCTAGAAAGCATGTTTTATGAGTGTAGGAATGTAACTGAAATGATATGCAGCAACGGCTCCTTTAAATACGAGATCAATGTAGCGAATTTTGACGCTCTCGCCGCCGGAGCTGAAGGCAGACAGCGTTGTCACCAGGGCGGCCAAAGCGACCTTGGACGCTCTCGCTGCTTTCGGTGTGAACGTACAGTATGTTTGTATCACGTATGTATCACTGTAATTCTGTTGGCAACGCAAGTATGCAATTGTTTTGTTTAATTATGGATGGACTTCAGTACTACTTTACTGTTTGTACAAAAAGTAGAATCTTTCATGTGAAGTTCTTTTTGCAACATTCTGTCCACTTTCACAGCAAGTGTTGTAGCTGCAAGTTCAAGTCTCGGAATGATCATCCGCTTCAGGGGAGAAACTCTGGTTTTTCCCAGTACAAAGGTGACATGAGCATTTTTCATGTTCTTGGTAAATTTGAGATAGCTCTCTCGCATTCGTCGCAAAAGTGATGTAGTTCAGCAGTCTTTATAACGCCAAAATGTTTAGGCTTTATACACCAGTCTTGTTCAAATCTGCTTAACTGGTCTACCTCTGTGAGCCATCTTTGCCAAGGTTTCATTTTTTTCCTTAGGGGTTATTTCATCCCAGCTATACTTTCATGACTTTGCATTATTTGCTTAGCCTTGAAAAGAAAGAGGGGATAGGAAGCCTATTGGGTCATAGATGGATCTGACTATTGAAGAACTGTTCGTCCTATGGGAGCTTGGTTCTTGACTGCTACCCAAAAGGTTGGATTCCAAGTGTCCTCTCAAGAGGGGCTTTCTCACTGTCTAAGTTGAGCTGTTTCACAGCTACAGATTCTCTGTAATTTTGTGGAATGGTTTCAAGGATTGTTGCAGTTACAGCTGTTGCTCACCCGTTTATTCAAAGTAAATCCTTCTGGGGTGCAGGCTTCCCTGAGATCTTTAGTGAGCTTGAGTTACCAGTTCCTGATAGTTTAAAGCAAAATTTGGTGATACTTGGTGACGACACTGCCCCAAAAAGAGGGACATTCATATAGGGCTGTAACATATATTTTTTTGCTTGGCGATATACTGCACCCAAATTAATTGCGATTAAATGTCATTATTGCCACTTTATAACATATATCATTAATAAAAAATAATCAATTTTTACACCATAATAGTGTAATAATTCAGGGACACTGTTTCAAAGAACATTTTATTTTTAAGAATATTTAGGTTTGAAATTGAAACATGGAAAAAATATCTTAAAACAAATAAGTAATGATAAATAGTAGATGTAAACAAAAAAAGTGTAAGTCAAAAGTAGCATTTTAATGCAACTCAGGCATCATTTTTTTAATAATCAGGCAGATTCCAAGACAAGATTGTTTGTTAAATGTTTGCAGCATATTTTTAAATGCTGGTTTTTCGAGCATGTTTAATGGCTACATCGATTTAGCTATATATTGGTACCTGTCTGTGAGTGTGTACGGCTTCGTGCTGTCATGTTTATATTTGCACTGGCAGATAAATACATCCGTTACTTACCGTTAACTGTCTGGAAGACCCCTATGCAGTACCAACTGCGGTTGTTGTTCCCATGTTGAAAAAATGGGTAGGGTGGTTATGTTTTTGGTGTGATTTAAAGGGCCATGAAACCCCCTGTCTCAGCAGGGTGTTTTCACACCTCTAGTTTGAAAAAAGTCAGGAAAAGTGGGCGTGTCCAGCTCTGTTTAGGTGGGAGTGTCAGGGGAGGGAAAGAGGGAAGGATATGCAAATATGGGAGTTTCTGTTTGGGCACGCAGACGCAGGGGAGACAGACAATGACTACGTTTACATGGACATCAGTAATCGAATTATTTGCTTTAATCTAATTAAGAGAATAATAAGACTAAGGTGTTTACATGAGTTGCTTTATGAATGTTCCTTTCATGATCGCGTTTTACATGTTACAGCACATAATTCGATTAACGTCATTGCGTCACCGCGCTATGCGCATTTCCTCCGGAGTTTTATGTAATTTCGACTGTTTCATTTTTAATTTGTCGACTTTAACTGCAGTTTGGCACTTTCACTTTCATTCAGGGACTTTTTATGTACGTCCTCCGTGACAAACGAGATATTGGATGCAACCATGAACTGCTGGAAGTGTTGTTTTAATGGAAGTTCATACCACATGCTGAATGAAAGAAAAAAAAAACCTCCGCATTTCACCATGCAGGTGTCTGTGGTCTGCACTGACTCGGTAGGTGCAGAGAGTGTCAAACAGCCGTGCTTGTGTGTGTGCGTGTCTGGGTGTGTGTGTGTGTGTGTGGACTACCCTGTCGCAAAAGCGGCTTAAAGTCCTACATGACAGTAATAGTTCGATTAAGGTGTTTACATGTCTGTACTGCACTTCAATAACGCGACTAAGATCGGCATACTCCACATGTCTTAATTCGATTTCTCTTTAGTTCGATTATGACCTTAATCTGATTAAATTAATCAAAAATGGCTGTTTACATGGTAGACTCTTAATCAGAGTATTGTCTTAATCGCATTAAAATCGAATTATTGGTGTCCATGTAAACGTAGTCAATGACTGTGTTTACATGGCCATCAGTAATCGAACTACTTGCCAAATTATTAATTTGTCGACTTTAACTGCAGTTTGGCATTTTCACTTTTTATTCAGGAACATTTCCTGCATGTTGCCTGTGACAAACGAGATATTGAAAGCGAGGAACTGCTGGAGAATGGAGTTTTAATCCAATGTTTAATACCGCACGGCGAATGGGAGAAAAAAAAAATCCTCCGCATTTCTCTGTAACTTGGATGACTCGGTAGGTAGCGTCAGAAAGCCGTGTGTATATATACTATATCCTGTCACAAAATGCGGTGAAAAATCCTGCACGATGGGAAAAGTTTGATCATGTTTACATTTGGAGAGCAGCATTTACAGCGGATTTTTCAGTCTATAAAATTGGACTATAATATTGCAGTGATATTAATACTGTAAACTTGGTAACTAAATAATTTTGACTGAGGTATGTCTTTAAAAACTGAAAGAGCTCTGCTGACCACGAACTAACTTTGCAATCTGGGTAAAACAAAGGGCACTGCGCTGCAAACACACTTACCAAATCTGTAGACAGACAATCAAACTGGAGCTGTGTCTTTTTATTAAACGGAGACGAGCGGTAAATCCGGATTTCACCATTTCCAGATGCGAAAAACTCTCTGGTAAAAAATGTTCCTTACAAACGCATTTCTGTCTCGTGTCGCGTGCACTGTAATCCACACGTGAGTCCAGCTGCTCTCTCATAGAGGGAAAATGAAAACAAAACCTTGTTGCTGCACACCGACGACCCATGTCTCCAAATTCTTGTTCTTTCACTTGTTTTAGCAACACAACGTGGCGTCTCTCTGCCGTCTGTACAGTGTATACAGTCTCCGGAGCTATCATGCATATTAATGAAGTTTCGCGTCATACACAATAGAGCGCGCTGATTGGTTTGAAGCACGTCTTCTCATGAATTAATGCCGCACACTCAGATGCGTCAGAACGTCCTCAAAAAGACAGCCAGCCACTCTCCTGGCTGGATTTACCCCTATGTATCTCATGGCCGTGACGTAGCTTCAAAAATTCGTTTCAAACCGGAAGAACGAATTTGCTCAAGATAACGCAAAAACAACCAATTTTCACTTTTTAGTGCAATATATGTGTCCTAATAGTGTTTATAGCATCGTGGGACACATATATGACTGTCAACGGCTCAAAAAAAGTGTTTTGGTGTTTCGTGACCCTTTAAGGTTAGTTGTGTTACCTTTTTTCATTGCCACTGTTCTGAAACAAATTCGACATATCGGCTTGTACACATTAGTGGACTCTCCTTACTCATTCGGCTTAAAGCCAAAATGTTCCCACACTGAAGCTGAAGACTGTGGCTTTGAAACCAAGTCTATCGCAACTTGTTTATCCGAACTGACTGTAGTTCTAAACACGAGTCAGTGGGTTCGCGTCTTGTCGTCCTCACCTTCACTGTCTGCTCTCTCTCGCATGCACTCTGTCTTTGTCTCACTATTCCACAGAAAGCAGAATGCAGCGCAGTTGATAATATTGTGGCTTTTCTCCTTTAATATCAACAAGTGGATTTATTGCTGCTGTATCAGCAGCACATACATAATTATCTACTTTGTGAGAGAATGTAAAAATTGAACATTGAAATATTTTTTTTCTCTCACTAGGCTACTATAGCATATAAACATTTGGTTTTTAACATGTTGGATTGCATTAACTTGCATATTTGTTTTAGTTTATAAAGCTATAAAATGAAAGCCTCTGGTGTGTGGAGTTATCATTATGCAAAAGTCAAGTAAATTATTGGATTTGTTTGATTCGTAAATAAGGCTATGAAGGCTGTTTTAAAAATGAATCTTTTAAAGGGCACCAATTTTAACCATTTTTCAAGATTTAATCTAAATCTTTAGTGTCTGTAAAGTTTCAGCTCAAAATACACATTAGATTATTTATTATACCTTTTTAAATCTGGGAAATGGGTGCTGTTTTAAGATTGTAGCTGTTTTTGTTGCCTGTGCCTTTAATGCTAATGAGTTGGTACTCCCCGCCCACCTCCTTGTCACAGCCATAGCCTTCACATAGACAAACAGCTCAGTGACAGACAAGAATGAAGCAGATCTCCCTTACTACAGTAAGAACTTTCACAACGGCTATTTGATATATTTGTTTTGGAGTTATTTTAAGCCTTTCTGAAGTGATGAGTCACACACAATATCGTCATGAAGTTCGCTCGCATGCACACACATGTTATGTTTGCAGTTTTTGCACGGCAAATGTGACAGGGTACACATAAATATCCACTGCTGTATGGATATCTGTTATGTTAATGTACAAAATAAACCTGCTTTAAGTCCACAAACCGGCATTGAAGCGTCTTTTTTATAATTGTATTGACGCTATGCGGCTGTGGTGATGAATTATGTAATAAATAAAAAAAAGAGGCTTATTGTCTTTATTTCACTCCAATATGACTGTGGACACACTGTATACTATACACACAGTTTGGTACAAACAGCTTACAAAAGATGATTTTCATCATAGGTGCCCTATTAAATAAAATAACAATTAATAACTAATTTTCCCCAAAAAAAAAAAAAAAAAATTGGTTTGTTGGTTGTACACTAAATCTTCAAAACTATGTCTGTTGTATATTTGAGTGGTGCAAAATGTGTTCTGATAGAGAGAGAACCCCAACGCTTCTGCTTGTGGCCGGCTGGTCAAGCTGTTACCAGCAATATACTTTTTTCGCTCTTTCATTTTGCTTTTTTGACAAATTCACATGTAGTTGCACGTGTTACTGCCCGGCAAGTTAACGTGATGCACATTTATGTAGCAAATCTTAAAAAATACAAAATATGCACAGAAAAAAAATGCACAGGAGCAAAATCTTGTGCAGAGGTATCAGTGAGAAGGGGTTCAACATGTTTTTCCTTATTTGTGTCTGACAGAGTCTTTGCATATGCTTCCTAAGCGGTCTTCTCGGCGGCAGCTGATTTAGTCTCAGATGAGGCCTTAGATGATGTTGACCTTTTAGACACAGCAGAAATGTTAGAAATGCTGTTGTTTGGTTCAACTGTTGTTTGTAAATTTTGTTCTTCCATATTATTCCAACTTTTTTAATAAAATAATCAAAATTCATCATTCTAAGTTCATACCAATCAGCATGATCATTCTCCTTTTCTTCTTCTGTTTTCTTTTAAAGCTCTTGCACTGCTTTATGCACATTTTTAAAATCACAAATGAAAAAGCAGGGCTGTGTCCGGTCAGTACCAGGATGGGAGACAACATAGGAAAGCTAGGTTGCTGCCGGAAATGGTGTTAGTGAGGCCTGCTGTCTGTGTGGGTCAAATGCCCCAGTATATCGATGGGGACTTAATACTGCTCAGTGAGTGCCATCTTTCAGATGAGACTTTAAGCTGAGCATCTTTGCCCAATGTGCCCACTGGCCTCTGTCCATAATGGCCTCATAACCATCCTCATATCATAATTTGCTTCATCACTCTGTCTTAGGGCTGTGACTTAGACTTTCAGCATGAAAGTGCCATTCCTTCGCGTGGTAATGTCCATGGTTAATTTGTGTGGCTGCAGTTGTAGCAGCTTTTGCTTGTACAAGGTAGCCATTGAAATCCGGTAAAAACTTATTTGTAAGTTTCGAGGGCAGTGTGTCAATTAGGGTTGGGCCGATAGACGATGTCATCGTCCATCGCCGATGGCTGATAAACTTCACGATGCTGAGCCGGCATCGTGATCCATCGCCCCGCCCCACATGTATATTGATATATAACTTAATATTTGCATGTCATCTTAATAGCAATAACGGTCTTTTCATGAGCTGTGTTATATTATACTTCTAGCTGCTGTTTGCACGGCTGACAGCATCGTGAGGATTAAATACATCGTGAGGATTATACAGTACCTCTCGCGTTTAAAATGTGTAGATTCAGTGGTAAACGCTGTTACCTGTAAACCCCGTCCCACAGACTTTACAGTGAATGGCTTTAGTTATTTTCATAGTGGACTTGAAGCCACTGGAAGTCTTTTATCCACTCTTGGAAAAGTGTAAATGGTGGATTAACATTCAGCACATGATCACTAATAGGATGTGCCATTATTTAACTTTAGGTGGTTTCTAAAACTAAATCTGTCAGTGTTATTTTCATTCTCTCATCTTCAGCGCATCACATTTCCGCGGCTGTTGTTCCTGTCATGTGAAGGCAGAAGGCGTTGACTGAGTGATTGACAGCTGATATTAACCAATCCATTCGCGTTCAGTTCTAGCGGAGTGGGCCAATAGGAAGAGCACAAAGGCGGGGCAAGCATTGTAGGCTTTTGTACTTCAGCAAGTTCACATGACAACAGTTTTAATCTGTTTCTGAGCTCTGCGTTTGGTGTCTTTAGGTGCAAAGATGCATTCTGCATAAATGTCTCCTAAATCCGCGCACGCTTGTGAGGATTTTGCAGTGAAAACAGGTCGCACGGTAAAAATGTATGCACTAGCACAAATGCTTTCAAATACATATTTTCGGTCGCATAAAATATCAGGCGCAAGTGTGACCAAAACGGTCGAGCTCTAGCATCTTTACTTGTTATTATGTCCTCATAATAATAATAAAATATGTAAGTTATCATTAATCACAATACAAATTACAGTGAACTACAAATGAACTCTCGTCTCGTCTCCGCCACCAGCTGTGGGTAAAAGCCATTATGACAAAGATCACACCGCCTGATCATGCCAGAGTCCCATGGAAAAAAAGTGATTGACAGGTGGTACTTTGTGTATAACTTTATTTATTTATGGTTTGGTCATGGGTAAAGCAAAGACCATGTGGGTCAGGT